>JANJYP010011552.1:0-37949 GCA_024605115.1 Rastrelliger brachysoma | reverse complement strand
AAATAGAGAAAAAGGGCAAATGCTCCATAAAGAGACATGTGTTCCCTGTTACCAACCTTGTACTCTATTTATCTCACTGCTTCTATCTCTCTCTGCCTGTTTTCTCGTTGAGATTTCCCCCCTAGGAGCTCACTTGTTAATGGGATCACCTGTTTGGCTAACACACTGCAAAATGAACCGTTTACATGTACACCTCTTACATGACACACCATGTCTCTCCAGAGTTTTCTGATAACTCTCTCCTCTATCTGTCACATTGCGAATATTATCATTCTCACATTTGATTTTTATGTCAAGATAGTTTGGCACACATTAAACACTGCATCCAAACTAGCTCCACCCCCCATCCCCTAATAACTCCCAAGGCTTTTTAGCTTTAATAGCCTCTATAGCTCATTGTGCAGTGCTGAATACAGGTGTTCCTAATCCCCATGGGGTTACACTGATGCAGTGGGGGATGTGTATATGTGTTTGTGTGTAACAGCTGTCTTCCCTATCCACCTATCTGACAAGCTCATCTTCCCCCCCAAGTAGAGAGAACAGGTGAGTTTAAGCCATCCACAACCCAAACCACACACATACACACAGAAATACTCTCCACCACCCCACTAGTCTTTTCACGTAGGTGTTAATATTTCATAGCAGTGTGTGTGAAAGCGCGTGCACGCATTCATGCTCCTGCACACACAACGGAGTGTCAATGAATGGAATAAGCTCTCTTGTTCTTGTCTTTTGTTCTTTTGTCCCTGAATTTTAAATGAGAAGGTAATTTACAGCTTCCTCTATTTTTTATAATCTGTGAGTACAAATCGAAAGTCCAGATGTAAGTTTATAGTTTGATTGCTGATAAAAAATGAAGTTTTTTTTTTGTGCAGTCAAATTTTTCTTAGGAGTTGTTGATATTACAAAACACCTTTTGGATCACACATTCCTGAGGAAACAGATGAGGGATTTCAGTTTGTGTGCTCTTTTCAGGGTGTGTTCTTCTTTTATTTAGGAATGCAGAGCAGATCATCTCTTTCCAAACACAGCCTCATGATCACACAATACTTATCATCATCATGAGTTATTTTTTTGGAATTTTTGACATTTGCTAATATCAATTATCAGTTACATCAGTGTCCAACGTCAGGCAAACCTTGAAATCTGTCCATCTCTCTTTGTTCTTCCTTAATGCACTTCTAATTGGTGGTTTTGTATACTGTACGTTTTCACTTCTTCAGATGCTGTCAAAACAAATATTACAAGTGAAGTGATGACAGGAGTTGTTTCACACATCAGGTAATTTAAGCCAGCTACATAACATGCACATATATTATCCTTTCAATTAGTTTTCTGTTTGTTGTTAATGAAAACTACAGGCAGAAACAGAAATTATACCTTCAGAGCAAAAACACTGAAGCACAGTTTGATTTGTAAATTGTTTCTATTGAAATCTCATCACCTTTCTAAGCTGGACCAAACATTTATTGCATTATGATATTTGCAAAATGTCCTTTATATTTTTAAAGCTTGATTTTAAAACATAAATCACCTTTAATTCTTAGGACATTCTGACTGAATTTTTGCATATCTGCAGGAACCATGATACAATACATTTTTAAATTAAAACAACTCCTGTTTGGTCCTGTTAAAACTCTTTTTGTTGTGGGACAGTGGTTCACAGAACAGAAGTTTTGTTTTGCTTGTTTTTTTCATTTTAAAAGAAACTATAACCACTGATATTGCTATTCTGTGGTAATGAGCTGACATGGGACTGATTTGCTATTGTTTTACTAGACTGGCAAAATATTTTGTCTTCTTAAACTGATTTAGCAACTTCTTCTGAAATTATTCACTTGTTTCTTAATGTTTAAAACTATTTGTTCATCCTTCAATGGTTCTAGTTGTCACTTTGTTTGGCTCAGTATTGTAGACCTGCAGGTTGGACATCCTTAATGCGGAATAATTAGCTGGCAGGACAGGACTGGTAAACCACTGCAAACTGTCTACACAAACACACTCACTCATGGTATTCTATTGACAAGATAGTTAGCGTCTTCTGCTCTCCATTTTGCTGAAAGGTCACCATCTTTTTAGTCAAATTTATATAAGCTAATAAAAACTGGAAGGTTTGGACTTGGAAAAAACGTCTTTGTTCAAGCTGGGGGTTTGCAGACTGCTGAAAGCATCCTTTAAGTACGTACGTGGTTGTTAGTTGTTATTTTCCCTGTGAAAGAGTTTGTCTTTTATACGCACAGTGTGAGCATTTGATGAGAAATTGAGCGGCTTTGAGCAAATACATCTTTAGAAACAGTCAACTAGCCTCAGGCTCTGGCTGGTGAGAGATTTCCATATCAAAGCTCAGGTGAGAGAGGGAGACAGGGGGAGGCAGAGAGAGGAAAGAAAAGAGGGAATGTGACAGAGAGAGAGTGGGGAGAAGGAGGAAGAAGTGGAGGGGCTGATGAAACAGACATCCACTCCAAAAGAGTTCTAGCCCTTGTTATTCTGTCGCTTTTTTGTGCAGCACAGTTTAGTCTGTGTGTGTCAGCGCTGTCTGTCTCAATCTAAACTCATATATTAACAAAAACCACACAGTGGGAAAGTTGGAAAGACTCAAATACAAACCAACACCTTTCTCCTCACGGTACCACACAAATAGCGTTTCTACAAGCTTGTGTTGACTGGTGCTGACCGCAGAGACACTGCACTGAGCAGAAAACGGTTTTCTTGTAACATCTGACCTGTGAGCTTCTGCCAGTGTTTGGATCTTTGTTTAATACTATTACTGAAGCATAAAACCATAATTTTCCCTGGAAATATTTCTCTTCTTTAGCTATAAGTATCAGACCTGACCCATAGAATTGATGGTGACACTCTAATTAATGGATAGAGTTTTCGTTCGGCACTTTCAGAGTTGTGTGTGCGCCTGTGTGTGTGTGTGTGTTTCTAATGAACATTATCCTGCTTTGTAGAGTTTTGTAATCCAGCCGTGGACTCAGGCTAGAGTGCTAAAGTGCTGCTAACAAGGCCTGTTTAACATTCTCTCCCCTGCTCAACATACAATTATTCCACTTCGCTGCCATTAACATGTACAGTAGGACTGGGCTTTTAATTGGCCTGATATGACTAATGCCAGATCAACTTGGATTTGCTAATTAGTTTTTGCTTTAAAAGTGCCATCAGGACATGAAATATTCATTGATGTGAGGTGGAGCGAGGACTGTGGGTGGTATTAGTGGGATATTAGTGGTATAGGCAGGCTGCTCGAATGTGCTTGGAGAAGAGATTGAACCTACATTGGCCTATTGTGGTCGGTTATTCATACTTTGGGTGAGGTGTTAGTTTTTCGTCATAATTTTTAGACACCCACACACACACGTTTGTCCCGCACACACACATATAAGCCACTTCCATTCTCAGTATTGTAAGGCCACCTCTTCCTCTCCAGCCCCCACCTCTTCTTTTTTTCCTCTCACCTCCCCCTCTGCCCTTCTCCCCTCTTCCCATTATTTCATCTTTTATTTTTTCTCTTGCCTGCTTGTCTCACATCTTTTTCCTCTCCTCACCTTTTCTTGTTCCTTCACTTCACCCTATCCTCCCTTTGCCCTCTACTCTGTCCCAGCTGCATCTCCCTTGCTTTTTTCTCTAGTTGTCTTCCTTCACTTCCTCTTCCTTCTCCTCCTCCTCTACCTTCTCCTTTTCTTTTTCCCTCCCACTCCTTAATCTTCCACCTCTCCTCCTCCACCACCACCACCACCACCCCCTCCTCTGCTGTAAGTGGGCCAGGTGCCTCCTGTGGCCTCCCCTACTCCATTTCTCATTTTTACCCTTCCTCTACTCCCTTTCTCATTTTTACCCTCTCCCTGTTCCCTTTCTCATTTTTATCCTTCCCCCTGACCCTAACTCATATTTATATATCACGTTAATGCAACAGCTAGCCACAATGAATGGGTCCAGTTTTATTCTGAAACACAAACATTTTTTGACCCACTGTAGCGTAAGCTGCCAAGATGAGCTAGTCAAGTTAGAATAAGTCCCATCTTCAGGTTAGAGGGTGACACCTCAAGTAGGATTTTTTTATTTATAAGGGCTTTTTTCAGCACTAAAAGCTGATCCTTGGTGTATTACAATATGAACTTTCAAAATCTATGAGGCAAGTGGATCCGTCATTGTTGTGAGACTTTACAAGCTCCTGTGTCAGTTTAGTTCCCTTTATAGACAAGAAAGGTGAAGCCAAAATGAACAGAAGTGAGTAGGTTCACATCCCCTTTTCAGTGGCGAGGGGCAAACTCCCCCAACGGCCTTCTCGCTACTCGTTCCAACATGTATTGGCAAAAATGCAAGCATACGCACACACACACACCGAAACATGCGTATATGTGGAAGTCTCATTGTTGCTGTCTTTTTGTTCCTTTCTTGCTTTGTGAATGTGTATGGTGAGCTGGCAATGCGCTTTTCACCTCATCTTGCCCGGTCCATTTTCCCTTTCTGTCCCCCCACTCTTCCTCTTTTCAGTCATTGTCATTCTCTCTGCCTTTGTCTCTAGCTGGTTCTCTCTCTCGTCCTCTTCTTTTCACTCTCTCCTTCTCACCCCCACACCTCTCCCTCCCTATCTCTCTAATTCTATCTCACCCACCACTACCCCACACCTACTCCGCCCCTCCCTGTTGTTTTGGTGTGTGCTGGTGTGTCACGAAGGTGGTTGATTGGTGGTTTGGACAGACACCTGATACTGGCACTGCCTCACAATGTGGGAATGTGTGACTTCTTCAAAATTAGGTTTCCAAGGTGGGTGTTGTCCTTAACGATGGTGAGCACAATCATGAGAGTTTACACAGTGGTCCTTTTGTCTCTTTCTCCCTCTCTGTGTCTCTTATGTCTGGCTATGCCACTTCTGTAGATGAATTTGCAGTTCTTTCCGTCACTGTCAGGGAAAAAGAAGCAGCAATGGCTAGAAAAAGCCTGCAAGCCATGGTAGCCGTTCATGTTAGTCAACAGGTGACAGTCAAATGTCAATTTGCATTTGAGTAAACATGCTCTGAGTGAAAAGACAGGCAGACAGATAAGGAAAAGAATGAGAGAAGAGGAGAGGATAGGACAGAAGTGAGGATCCAGGTGAAGCATTTGTCTAGTCCCAATTCATCAATCACAGGTGGTGGCCTCAAGCCATACCACTGTCCATGTCTTCATCCATGCAAAAATCCTTTAAAAAGTTCCTCGTTTTATTTCAGTAAAAAAAATCTGACTTGAAATCTGATGGTTTTTTTTTTTTTGTTTTTTTGTTTTTAATTTTATTAACGTCATTAAATTACAATAATTCCTTCAGACACAGCCAATCACAACACAGCACCAAAACAAAGAAGACAAAGAACTTGAATGATCTTGCTTTCCCACTGATTACTGTTTGAATTCAGTCAGCAGATGGGCTGTAGCAAGTAAGTGTTGAAACTGTTGAAAAGATCAGTGAAGGGGCAGACCCTCTGTATCGATGCTGTGTATTGATAAACGTCTGTGGTGATACACTGTGCAGCATATTGAACTCTCAAGTCTCACAGACAAAATTGAGTGTCCTCCATGTCCAGTTCTCCAGTAGTCCACTAAGCAACGTAGATGAGAAAACCCACCGAGGCTCTGCAACCATCGATTTTGAGCTACTATGATGTTGTTTCTGTCTTCTATTCTTCTTTTGCTGCTACTTTTTTCTATCGCTATCTTCTCTATTCTTTGTTTCCCATCTCTTCCTTTCCTTTTTTTTTGTTTTACATCTTCTGTCTCCTTTCCTCTTTCTTACCCTTCACTGTCTCTTTTCTGACTCCAAAATGTGAGTCTCTATATTTAGATGCTCCTCTCCTCTCCCCTTGATTTCTTTCTCTTTATCTCACCTCCTTTTTCTCTGCTGTTGAAGGACAGATTCGCAAAAGCGCTCCGAGATTCATCAGTGTTGTATAGCTGCTTTTTGATCAGCTTGATGAGTGACAACACAGCCTCAGGCTATTATATACAAATGTGTTTATATAAACACTTCTCTATCTATATGTAAATCGCTGTGTTGCTCAGTTATGCACTAGGTAGGCTGTGGGAGTGTTTGGAAGTTGTAAGTGAATGTTGCATGTTGAGGGCTAAGTTAATATAGTAAAATGATGTGTTTTCCTTGTTTGTGTGTGCTCTGGAGTGTTTGTGAATTAGATTAGCTGGGAGTGAAGTCTCTTAATATTTGCTCAGGGGGGAAGGAGGGTGTGCCTGTTGAACTCATGAGTACACACTTAAGCTGTGGCTTTTTCGCTCCCCTCTTTGCATGAGCTCATTGTAAGCTGTAGCCCGGCGTGGATTTGAGAAAGATGCCTCTGTTTGCTGTCTGACACAGCAACAGACACACCAAGTTACCCTTACACACACAGACACCCTCTCTGGACACCCGCCTCGGCACCAGATAGCGACTGGCCACCAGCAGTGAGTCACCATCAGTCAGTCATTCACTTGCACATTCCAAAACCACACACTCAAACAAACAACAATTAGCTTTTAGTTCTCGATGGTTCTGTGTGATTCAATGTTTATTCCTTTAGGATTGGTATCTTTGTGCCATAGGTTAATTTTTTTTTTACATTTCTTGCTCCTGGTAACTTTTTGTTTCATTTCCTCCATAGTGTGTACTGTTGTCTACTATCAATATTCTTATATTATGATATGAAACTAAATATAATTTATTATATTATTATTATTATTACTATTATTTTATTTACCCACTTAACCATTATATCTACATTACTGATCATTTATAAAAAAAATCTATTTGTGTGAATATTTTGTGAAAACATCTATCATCATCCCTACAATACCCAATATTGATACAGAGGTAGAAATTAATATTTGATTTTGTCTATATCACCCAGCCCTACTGTATGCTTACTGTGTGTGTGTGTGTGTGTGTGTGTGTGTGTGTGTGTGTGTGTGTGTTTGTGTGTGTGTGTGTGTGTGTGTGTGTGTGTGTGTGTGTGTGTGAGCAATAGGGACCTTTAGTGGCTACTGTGACTGTTTTAACAGCTCGGGAACAGGCTGCGTGCATTCTGTACAGTCTTGTTGAGTCGTGACAGGTTGCTTTTTTGCTGTGACAGGTTTTGTGTTAAGACCTACAGCATGAGAGGGTCTGGACAACACACACGCATACAGACACACTTGCACTCTAAGCGGCTCACTGGCAGAGAGCGATCAGGGTGGGTGTTAAATGTGAGTTTTGAGCCGGCCCATAGTCTTATATTGTCATCATCACTTTAGGTACAAAGCCCTTTGATGCTTTTTACAACATAGCTGTAATTTGGCAAGCAACATAATTTGAGTGAAAGTGAAGAAGAAATGTTGAAGGGGGAGAATTACAATCTGGATTATTTATATATTTTTGCAGTCATGATTATTGGTGGCCAGAAGACAAAGTCAAATAACATGAACATGAGCAGTCAGATGATCATATCGCTGGCAGGTGAAACTGAAAGTGGGTGACTTAAAATCCAAATTAGGATACCTTGCTGTCTAAAAATGTGAATAACTCAAGTACACCATATGGGGACAGCCCTTGTCAAAAATGTATACATACCAGGTCATCAGTTGAATGTAGGTAGGAGGCCATGCGATTTTAAAATAAATGAGAAATTGTACAGGGATCCAGTTTAGGAAGAGCTTTGGGGCTAATGTGATCATGCCTCTTTGTTCCAGTTTTGTACCAGTTACAGATGGTGGAAGGAGCCTGGTCTGATACCTGAGTAAAGTGCATTGCAATAATCAAAGCAAGGACAAATAAAAGGAATTTTTTTGTAAACCCATAACTGATAAAAATGATCCAACCTTGATCCAAATTAGAAGAAGAACTTTTTCTACTTGATCATCAAGGTTGAGGTTAGCATCAATTATTACCCCTAGATTCTTAGCAGTCTATTTAATATTATTAGGGTTTTCACTTCACTTAAAAAAATGACAATATTTTGAGTCATAGTAGATGATGTCTGAATTTTTCTGCCTTTGCACACTAACAGCTGCAGCCTGGCATATAGGTGACTGACTTTGTCATTTTGCCACTTAGCTCAGTGATAGAGGATGGTTCTGGATGTTGAAGGTTGTGAGTTCAAGTCTCAGCTAAGACTGTGAAAATCCTATGTTCAGGCATTGTGCTATATGGACTATTGTAAAAAGCACATTAGAAGGCTACCTTCTTTTTTCTTTATCTCCTACACTTTGCCTGTTGCCTAACTTTGCCTAAAATTGCCCCGTCCAACCATTGCTGCAGCTATAATTTCATATTATAACCAAAACTAGCTCCAAAGAGCTAATAAAATTTTGAGGACCATTTAGAATGACCTCAGACTTATCATCATTAAATTTAAGAAAGTTTTGGGATATCTAGGATTGATATTAGACAAGTTGTAGATTTTCTAGGCTGCTAGGATCTCTGGGTTTTAATAGCCAATTGGCTGTTGTACACATAAAAACGGTAAAGCACATCATGCTTCTGCATAAAATGGCTTTAGCACCAGTTAAGGGAAAATATCACCCTGCAATTGTATTTATGACAATAGTATTTGAAGAAGGTCCTATCCTATTTCATCGTGACAAAGACATGGTTTGGCTTGGAAGAACTTGACTGGCCTGCTCAGAACTCCACACTCAAGCCTGTTGAACCCTGACCACAATCGGAGCAAAGTTTTGAAGCCATGTTCTAAAGTCTTGTAGGAAAAGCTTTTGGAAGAGTGGAGTCTGTCATTATGGTAGGTAGATAAAACTGCTTATGATAGAGACAGAAAGTTAATTCTCAAAGTCTGTGGGATGTAATAGTTTAAAAGTCTTAATTTTCGCTCTCAGATTAAGTATGTAAAATTGTCTTTTGCCCATCCACTAGTTACATACATGCAACACCACATACATACAAAACTAACACACCACTGACAGTATGAATACTCCAAATAATATAATACTGTACACAAAGGAAGACTGGGAAAAACCAAAATAAACCCCAAACCCAGCATTTACATAGAAATAGGTGATTTAATTGTAGTGTTTAAACTACTGATATTGGTTAGGAAAGCAAAAGGATATGAATATGATGCATTGATAACCAGAAAATACCCTTACACATACACACACGCACGCACTCACAGAGTTCCCAAAAGTGATCCTGCTCTTAGATAGTGTCACACCTTAGAACGTCAACTCCCCATGATATAAGCCTTTTTTACATCAGCAGATGAATCTTCAAACTGGTGCAATGATAAAAGTGGGTTTTGCTCCAGCCCACGCAGGGTGACATGGTTATTGTCACATGAGACCAATAACCCCCCAAACTCTCCCTTCCTCCACCAAAACCTACAACTGCAACTCAACCCACCAATCTCCTCCCACCTGCAAAACATAATACAGACACTTCCTGTAGGTGATTTCACTTCCCTGTACCACACAGAGGTTTTGCAAAGAGGTTGCCTGACTCCTATGTCAAGAGTGCACTTGAAATTGAGTAATTATGAGAAAGCACAGTCAAGTAACTTTGTTTAGTCACTGCAGTTTTGATAAATGTAAGACAAAAAGTAAAGCTTTGTAACTAATAAAGTTATTGGGGCATAAAAAATCCCACACATATATTTAAATACACCTACATCTAATTTCTTTTGGATGCTTTTGCAGAGTGTATAGCCTACCTTAATTGCTAGAACTATATGACTGCTGTACTGAAAAGCTGAGGAGTTTCGGCCTGATTTTACACTAAACTTTAGTATGAAGTAGACAAGTGGAAGATTACAGCACTGGTTGTTTGACATTTGAATGACATGTCCTAATTCACAGCTCACTTCTTCAGGGCTCCACCCCTGTTTGCATAGATGTCCAATCCTGGCTACCCAGGCTATGTTAACGGTACCATGTATCAAACAAAAGACTCACTGTCTGGATATGTTACTGTCCTTTCACCTCTCCTCTCCTCCCTTCTGCTTTTCACATCCTCCCTTCCCCTTATTTCAGTCCTTTATTTCTGGCTCTCATTTCTGCTGTCCTATCACCTTCCCTTCCTCCCTCCTGTATAACCCTCTTTCGTTGTCTTACAGTCCTCCTCTTTCCCGCCCGCTCTCCCCCTCCTTTCATTTTGGGTTCTCCGACAGTGGTAATGAGATGTTTCATTATTTGCATTTCACAGCTTTTAATAGAGAGAGAATTTAGGCTAAGCCCCGGGTCGTCAGTCAGGGAGTTACCACGGGAGACATAGCAGGCTTAGGGGCCTAGAGAGAAAGATAGCCCAGAAACTATACGCACACATTTACATATACACTCACATGCACAAGTGTAAAGGAAGAAGACACAGATAAGACATAAAAAAACAAACAAAGAAATGGACACATGCCATTTTCCTCCCTTTTTGTAAAGCTCTTGATATGTCAAATCATATCACTAACACCTTTCATTGGAGGAGCTTGTGGTGAAGCTAAACCTCAGCCATCAGCAATCTGGCTAAAGGAATTCAGCATCAACTCCTTAGGCTCACACCTTTTTCCGGTCACTCTGGGATGATCCTAACCCATCCTTACTATGACTGGATAACATAAGATCACTCAAGGCTTAACACCTTGTGTGGATGAAGGTGAAAGGACAAGGTAGCAGCACACACATTTGTGTTATAAACTGAACGGGAGGCTTATGGAGGCAGATCCCTTGGCAGGTGTACTGATTGTGGACTGGTAAAAAGCACGATGAGCAGCATAAAGGTCTTCAGGTGTGGCTGTGAAGGGTTCAGGTATTGTTTTCAGGTGATGTGTGCGGGGTGGGGATGGAGAGGGCAAAGGGGGAGGGGAGAGGGGTGAAGGGAGTAGCGCTAAGTCTCCCTAAGCCTCCTGGATCCTCTTTGGTCCCTCTCCACATGACATGGCTATCCTTCTTTGAGTCAATCTCTTCTTCCTCCTTGGTTCCTTGGATGCCAGCCAGCAAAATAGAGAGTGGACAGAGAAATGGAGAGCGAGGTAGAAGTGCAAAATGTGGCGTGATTAGAGCTGGTGGGAAAGGTTGAGAAAATAAAGGTGGACAGATGGAGGGTCTGTGATAAAAGAAACAAGGGAAACCAATAGCATGAATATGTACAGTGAGATATAATGAAGTTGGGCAAAGACAGATAAAATTAGAGACAAACATGAACGGTTGCTTATTTTTCAACAGAAAATAAAGGGTGAATAAGTTATTCACAGCTAATAGCTTTATTGTATTATTTCTTTTTCTAATTGCAGCTTGCATGCCTGCCTGCCTGTGTCTGTTTGTTTGTGTGTGTGTGTGTGTGTGTGTGTGTGTGTGTGTGTGTGTGTGTGTGTGTGTGTGTGTGTGTGTGTGTCATGTGCATGTGTTATTTTTGTCCATGCCTGCCTTGTTGATGGGCTGCCACCCTGGCTTGTCCCGGAAGGCTGCCAGCTCCGTCGGATTGGGGATTAACCCCGGGATAATGGCCTTGATGCCCAGTTGAGTGGAAGCAAAGCTGTTTAAAAAATATTGGCTGCCTGAGTCACTCTCTTCCTGTCTCTCCCTTTTTCTATCTCCTGTCTCTATCTTCCTAGCCTTGCTGTCTCTGTGATTCTGCTCTATCTCGTTTCCCTCTGTTTTTCACTGTTCTTTATCTCTCTCGCTCTCCAGCTCTTTACCTTTTTTCCTTCCTCTTTTTACTTCTTTTCCTTGATCCATCCCTGTGTTACCTCATCCCATGTTCATAATGAGTTTTCCTGGTCCTCATGTTTGTGAATGTGCAGATGGTACCCACGATACTTATTACACGTTTAGGATTGTGAACCTTAAAAAAATAGCAACATGCATTTAAAATCTTTTAGCTTTTTGTTCAAGTAGTAGAATTTACTATGGGAAGTAATGGCTATCCATCATACTGTCATGCGTCTGAAAAAACATTGCCTATATTGTCCAGCTGAATATAATTTTAATTCCACTTGAGTATGCTGTAATTTTTCCCAGTATTTTCTCATTATAAGGGAAAGGGTCCTCTTGTAAGAAAACTAATTCTTTCCTGCTGTACCATTTAATTTATCATAGATATTAGCATATCATGTCAGGCATTCTCTTAATATCTTTTTTCTTGAGGCTAACATCGTTTATTTCACTTTGTTTTGAAAGCTTTACATAATACATAATTCATCTGGTGCAGACCTGCCAAACTTCTTGCTTTTTTCCACGGAAATTGCCTGCTATGGTATGATAGTGTGCCGGTGGAAGTCACCACTAGACAATATGCAAAAAGGAGTGTGTTGATTTTATAGCCAAACTGATAAAAAAAAATGTGTAGTTGAGGCATGAAGTTGGGATGGCTGACAACATAAATGCCAGCTCTTGGCTACTGAATCCTCACTTGATGTCCCCTCCTCTCTTTCCTCCTCCTCGCATTCATTCACTTGCTCAATCTTGGCCAGTTTTTACTGCGTTCTCCCTGCTGATTTTCATCAAAAAGATAAAAAGTAGGAATGTGAAAAGAAGGGAAATCACTGCTAATAGTTTCTTCTTAGTAGAAATAAGATGAACTGATCATGGAGATTTATTGCAGCACCATGGTTACATGAGTCAAACCATGCACAACAACTTACTTAGCTAACATACAGTATGGCATTATTAAAAAGTCTAACAGAAGTGTGAATAAAGATATTTGGAGCATCACTTAGCTGCTATTTAAACAATTAGATCATTTATTGGTTTTGCCTTATGTATTTATCTTTTTTTGGCCACTAGGGCAAGTGTAACAATCTGTAAATACAACAATGATATATTATCTTCTTATAAATTTGATACTCAATCTGTTACAACATCCACCAGATATGGAGCAACATTAACATTAGAGTTTATTTTGGAGTGCCTTATGAGTCCAAGTCCAATAAGCACCCTCCTTTTACCTCAATGTTAGTGTCAGCCCACTCCTGGGGATTTTTACCAGCGAAATGTTCTGCCATGTTCACTGGCTAGTCAGTAACTTTACTAAAACGGTAAAGTTTTTCAGGCTGTTAAACCAAAGCAAGCTCAAAGATGCTAAATTGTTCAATACAGGCCAAGAGGAATTATAGAGCTAAGCAGATTTGTCACTATTAGCAACACATTTCAAGTACAAGTAGTGATTTGTCCCTTTGCTATGAAAATATTGAATGAGGAAGCTTTATGTTTGTAGAAACACACCAAAATTGGAGTCATTGTTCATAGATCTATAGAAAGTTCAGCTCGTGTACTTCAAATGTTGATTTTTAATGTCCTTATTCTGACAATAAGCTATATTTTATTTAGCACCACTTTCTCCCTATGATCACTCACATGAAGGGTGCAACTCAGCGTTCACTCAGTTTGACATGCTCGTCCAACCAAAGACATTTTTATCAAATAATGAGCTGAATTGTTACATTTGTTGAGCCAAGGACCACAATTTGTGTGTGGCGTGATTAGCTGAGGGTGGCAATTTTGCAAGCAGCACACTGGCCCCTAAATGATAATTTGCCCTGACCAACTGAAAATCCCTTAATTCAAAATAAAAAATAATTGAAACTCTGTGAAACAACTCGGACAGTGCTAACACACATGGAGGAACCTATAGTCAGTTAAACCTTGTACCTGCTGACAGGAATGTTAATGAGGAGTGAATCAAGAGACTTTTCTTTTATCAAAGAAAAAGTGTGCTCCGAGGGAGATTTGTATTCACTGAAATGTGTGTGTGATCATGTGTTATCACCCTATGTGATGATGTTCCATGTATAACATCTTCATTCAGTGTGATACCTGAATATCTAGTGAAATTGCAGCATGATCCCACTGTGAAGCTGTCCGTGTTTAAACCCAAAGTACAAACAAAGTATTGCTGTGCCTTTGATCCAGAAGGACCTTGTGCTCTGTCTCCCCTCGGTCCTGTGCGGTCAAGGAGGCAGAGAAGTGGCTCAGAGGGACAGGCTGCATTAAGAGAAACACAAGAAGGAAGAAGCCCCATTCTCTCACTCCATCACACGTCTCATCACTTTAGTCGTCTGGTCGGGGCCTAAAGTGACTTTGTTGTGATGTGACCAGGACAAACCGGGTGTGATGCCATGACGGCTCTGCTAAGCGTGTGAATGTGTGTGTTTTTAGTTCTTGCATTNTGTGTGTGTGTGTGTGTGTGTGTGTGTGTGTGTGTGTGTGTGTGTGTGTGTGTGTGTGAGGGTAGGGGGGAGTTAAGGAGGACAGTCACTTTTGATTTCGCCTCAGAAGGGTGACAAGGACTTGGAGCTCTGGTGGCATGCTTTACTGAAACAATCGTCTCTGACCACACATAAGCGCACAGAGTGTCAGGCTGGCTCCTGATTACTTTTCCCTTGCTTTTCTTTCTTTTTTTTAATTTTATTGAGGGCTGAAAAGCTTTTTTCTACTCTGTGACATTCTGAAAGCAGACTTTAGTTTCTGTAGCCTTGGTGAAACTGCTAATGCTTTGGATGAGACACAAAAGTCGCTGCCTTTCTCTTTAGTTGATTGTCTGACAAGTTCATTTACCTTACTCTCCCATCTTGTGTCAAGTGTATATTCGGGTAAAAAGTGCTTTAAATCAAGGCTGTACTCACATGATGAATAGCGAGGATTTTAGTGTTGTTGATGGTCTAAGCTCAGAATGAGTAGTTTTCTGTGGAAATAAAAAGTCAGAATAAACACAGAAGAGGATTTATGGGTGTTTATGTACTGTAGTAGCATTGGGATTGGTTCCTCTGGAAAAGGGGTCTCTGACTTGAGGGAATTGACATGCTGAAATCAAACAAGCCAATTAGACAAGCAAAGAGTTTAGAGGTCAGAGCGCACTCCATTAAAGTTCCACTTCTCTGCCTATCTACTAACTGAGTATGTCTCTGAGTCTGTTGAAGCAATAAATCTGATTAGACCTCTCCCTCTCCTCTTTCTTTAATGCTCCCTCAGTCTTGCTGTTGTCTTACCCTCCACTGATCGTTGTTTTTGTTAAATTTGAGGCACCATTTAACATGTCTTTGGATACAATCCTAGCCACACATCCACACCATAAACTCACACTTTCTCACCAAAAACTGTTTATACTCCCTTTAGAGACATGGTCTCCTGTATCAGAATGCAGCGCCACACTGATATCATCTTGATAAATTGCACTAACAAACCAAAAACAGTATCTTCTCATTTATCTCCAGTGGTAACTTGCCATGTAGATAGTTCTGATTTTGTTTGACTAAGCTTTTAGAATATCACAATTATAATAGAGTAATTTGGAACCCCCCTCTACCAAAAAACAGTCCTTATGTTGACAGCATGTTATGTCAATTAAAGTGACATTTTTTCTTTGGGGGGTAAGATTTTTTGGTTGCCACTTCTGTAAATGTCATTAGTGTATTGTTTGTTCATTTAAGGGATTTCCTTTTATTTATTTATTAATACTCAGATTATGACAATGGTGAGAGAAATAGAAACTGAGAGCTGAAAGAACATGAATGCAACACTCGAGCAACGTCAGTCTTATTCCAGCTGTCTATTTGGTGTAGTGGTGTAGTCGGCTTTCTTCTGAGTGATTGGCCGGTATACGTTGTACAGTGACCCTGTATTTCACCATCCACATCAGCTGGAAAAAAATGGAGGAATACCAGAGTATTGAGATATTTCTCTGTGAATAAATGACTTTTTCTATGTTTTATGTGGCTCTGGGAGGGAGCCTATAGACCAGGCTTTACAATTGAATGTGCCAGTGGCCCTGAAAGAAGAAGAGGAGCAGAGAGAGGAGGAGGGGAGCGACTATGTCTTTAAAGCAGCTTGGTTTGTCTCCAAAGGTGAGAGGGGAAGACTCTCAATACCTCCATCAGGGCAACACAGAAAGGGAAGAATATCTCAAGGTTAGACCGTCAATAGATTTTTCTAAGAAATATGTGAGCTGGAGGATAAAAATGCTTGTATCAAAACTTGCCTTGTGAGACTCTGAGGGACACTGTTAATTCACATCCAAGTTTTTTGCTTCGCACCATTCTTTAATTCTATCGCTTAAAGAAACACCAATCAAAGTGAAAGGTTGTGTGCCAACCATTGATCAGACCCAGAACAGTTTCTTCTTCTTCTTTTTTTTTTTTTTTTTTTTTTTTTTTGGAGAAAGGGAGGTTTCAGCAGTTGTCACCATCACTCCATCCGCTCGCCCACTGCTGTTCATAGGAGGTGTGTTTGTCCAAGTGGACGTGGGAGACACTCTGGATTTATCTGATCTTACAAGCCATCAGGTTGAGCAGAGCTTTGCTAAACATGACCTGAAGTGTGCCGGCCCCCGAGCAAACGCTGCTGTCACCTTGGTCAACCCGAGCTGTCAACTCTCAGAATGGCCCATGAGAGCTGACAGCTGTGGCGTTCCCAAAACAAATCACTGCTGCGTTTGGTAACACTCTGCGTCCCCGCGATTTAGCCCTCACTGAGACGAGAGTGAGAGCGGCGGCTGCTAATGCTCCAGCTAATGCACTTGCCTGAGTGTGTGTGTTTGCTTGTGTGTTCATCTTCTTCTGTGAGTGTGTGTGCGGGTTTGTTTGCTAGGGCTTGTGTGGTTTCTCTTTGTTTTCCCGCCACCTTGTTGAATGGTTCAGCATAGCGATGTGCACATCTTCCTTTGTCTCCCTCTGCTCTTCCATCTCTGCGGCCTTCACCTGTATCCCTTTCTGTTGTTGTATGAGAGTGTAAATGCCTCTTGTATGTTATCTAACTTGTACACAGTGGTAGATACACAGACAACGATGTTTCTATCTACACTCAAGGATAAATTCATATATATATTAGATTAAAAATTTGTGAGTTGAACCTGGAGAAGAGGAGCTTTATAGACTGATGGATTGTAAAAATTCAGATTGTTAGCTTTCCTGTGGCTTTTATCCTTTTTTGTCAGAGTAACAATAAAATATGCCAATGTCCCTCTAGCATCAACAGGAATACCACCAATGAATATGAAAGATTGGACTATTATTCACTGACAGCTGAGTAACTCCACAAATTGTCATTAAGGGTCTATTCTCTGTAGTTTTCGCAGAAACACTGTGTTCACAACCTAGACTGAGCTGTGCAAGATCAGAAACAGTGAGGTGAAAGTTCATTAATGAAATTTCATCTTAACTAGAAAGCTGATTGACTATTCACAGTAGGAAAGTGTGTTCAAAGAAATAACAAGGAACTAAAGCTGTGTTTATTGATAAATTAAATGGTAAAATGGTCTGTACTAAATGAGACAGTNACACACACACACACACACACACACACACACACACACACACACACACACACACACACACACACACACACATAAATGAACCTGTCAGGCACAATTTAAAGACAGATTTTTGACTATTTATTACTGGGCTGTTTTTAGACATCTAACTACAACAGTTGAAATGTGGTTTCCATTGATGTCATTGTTTTTATGTCATATTCATTACTGAGATATCCTTAACGTAGCTTGTCTTTTCGTTAAATTTACCCACCCACCCCACCCCACCCCAAAATCCTACAATCCTCCAATTGTAGGATTTTTTTAATAGTGCATTATAAACTGTATTAACTATATACTTAGAGTATTATGATACATTACATTTTAAACTAATTTCTTGTGTGTCTTGCTTTTATTTCCCAGCAGACGATTGGAGGAGAGGCTTTTGTTCAGCTACACAGATGAACAACAGGAAGGAGGACATGGAGATCTCCTCTCACTACCGTCAGCTCCTCAGAGAGCTCAATGAACAGAGGCAGCATGGCATCCTCTGCGACGCCTGTGTCATTGTGGACGGAAAGATCTTCAAAGCCCATAAAAATGTCCTCCTGGGCTCCTCACGCTACTTCAAGACTCTTTACTGCCAGGTAAGGGACTGTTGCACTTTTGTAAGATGGGTCAGGATGTCTGTCAACTACTTATTACCGTCTTAGGTCTTTGAAGTTGTTTTTCTGCATGATTTCCAGCTGACAAAGCAATCTGAGAAACTGTGTTCAGAAAGGTTACTTGACTCCTTCTGATCTTTCAGGTTAAAAAAGGGGCAGAGCCACATCACCAGACTACTGTCACTCACCTGGACATTGTCACAGCGACAGGCTTCAAAGCTATCCTGGACTTCATGTACTCTGCACATCTTGCTCTCACCAGTAAGAACGTGATCGAGGTCATGTCAGCTGCCAGCTACCTGCAAATGACAGACATAGTCCAGGCCTGCCACAGCTTCATCAAGGCTGCACTGGACATCAGCATCCGCTCTGAGATGGCTGACGAACTGGCTGACTTTGAAATGGGAGCTGTCGCTGCTGCTGGCATAGGAGGAGGTGCAGGTGCAGGTGGAGGAGGAGTAGGTATAACAGGAGTAGGGGGTGTTGCTGGAGCAGGTTTAGGAGGAGCAGGAGGAGGGATAGTTGGTATGGCTTCTGAGGCCCTGGCATCCATCATGTCTGGTCGCAGCACCTCCCCTTGGCTGGCACGCCGCACAAGCCCAGCCAATTCTTCTGGGGACTCGGCCATTGCCAGCTGCCATGAAGGAGGCAGCACGTATGGCAAGGAGGACCAAGAACCCCCCAAGAGCCATGAGAGCCAGGAGGAAGCCTGTCATGACTCTCAGCCTGCCTGGCCACATGACTACAGGCCTGTCACTGTCAAAGAGGAGCAGGTGTCCCCCGCCTCTTCCTCCCATCCCCGGGACACTCCCAGGGGGGCAGCCCAGAGCCAGGGGGAGCAAGGAGCAGGGGTGTCCGGTGCAGGAGGTGGAGAGGGGCCCTGGCAACCCCTATCAGGGTCAGGGCGGAGGAAGAACAGGAAGAACAAGGACACAGTCAGACATATTACCCAACAGGCTGAGAGGAACTGGGACAGAGAGAGGGACAGGGAGAGAGACAGGGACAGTAGGCCTGGCTCTCCTCTGCCCTCCATGCTGGCTGTGGCTGGATGGAACTACAATGGACAGGATATCCCAGGTAAGACTGAAAAATATTTGTAACATAGAAACATATATTTTCAAACTAATTGGCTAAAACTGACTATTTGCTGTAGCTGTAGATCAATGGCTAAAGCCATTAGTCTTGCAGTGGATTTATTGCTTAGATCATTAGTTTAGTGTGACAATAGCAGATGGATTAAACTTGGACTGGTTTTCAAAACTAGAAAGATGGACAGAGGTCAAAAGAAAGCAGGCTTGCACCTCTATTATAGAAAGGACATTGTAGGCTGATTTGATGACTTTAGCATTTCCTTGACTTGCAGCAATTTCATAATATTGCAATTCACTTGGTTAACCAGTCATGTAATTAGTGAATGACTGGTGAGATAATAAGATTAGGTTAGATAATTAAGTGAGCGGGTTGTTTCAAAATCTACCTACAATAGAATCTAACTTAATGTGTGTTTTAAGACACCTTCTAACCTATAGACCATCAGTTATTTGGAAGTTGTCAAACTGCTGTATGAGCTTACTGAACTCAAGTTCAACAAACCGTGACACTCTACAGTCCATGTGTGCTTTCATATTTCAATGCATGTCAGCCATCCGCACAGTTTACTAGCATAAAATGACCTATTTCCTCCTCCGGGGTTGAGATTAGTGGGCTTTTTCGCTAACGTGTTAGGCCTAAGATGATTATCTCAAATCTTGGAGGTGTGAGGTGAAGCCTGGGTAAATGCAGATGGATAATACAATCCTCTTCTTACTGCAGTTTATGTAACATACACACCCACATAAACAAGCAAATGCATACACAAACACACTCAAGCACCCATATTTATTTTGAGAATGCTTCTCTTGATCCTCAGCCTTGCAGCATAGTTTAGTGAATTCCTTAACACTAAACCTAATGCATAAAAAACACTTACCTGTTTATGTGTGTGTTTGCGAGTATATATATATATATGTGTGTGTGTGTGTGTGAGTGTGTGTGTGTGCGTGTGTGTGTGTGTGTGTCTAGGTGTGTCTAGGTGTGTTTCTGTATGTGCACGCTTCTGTGTGCGCTTAGGGGCCCAAGGCGTCGATAGGTAGATCATTAAAAGTAAGAGAAGCTAATCCTGGGCGCATTAAGGGAGTTGGCTGTGAAATGGGCACACGCGTCGCACAGCGAAAGAAAACAGGATAATTGAATTGACCTGGGTCACTGCACGGATTACCAGCGCGTCCTCGCCATCCCAGGCTCCTCCCCCTCTCTCTGGGGTTTAGGGAGGGACCTCTGGAAAGGGCGAGAGGAGGGAAAAGGGAGAGGTGGTGAAGAGAGAGTGGCGGATAAAAGGGGTAATGAGAGAGAAAAGGAAAGCAGAGACAAAAAAAAGAAAGGCTGAGAGGACGGAGCATCCGTATAGGCTTATGAGGCTTTGTCCACTTAGCTGTAAGTGTCCCAGGTCCCAGGGTTATTTTCCCCTGGCTGCCATCACATATTGTCATGGTACCCAAGTACAGTACATCTTAAGCTTCAGAATCAAACATACATGGATGTCCACATACACAAAGTAAATGGCACCATTGAGCCCATTTCATAGTTCTATCCTGTGGCACAAGGTAGAATTTGACTCCGGCTGTGGTGAAGCAGCCATTACCAAGAGATGTGTTTTCTCACCTAAAGGTTAGTGGAAGTCTAGTGTTGCTGCCAATGTAGACTCACCTGGTGTTAGCCAAAAAAACAGTCATTTATCACCCCTCTCAACTGGGTTTCAAGACTGGGCAAAGAGTGGGGGAAGGAGGAAATGCCAGTCGCTGTATCATGAGATTATCAACTATTTGAGTCTCCTTCAGAGGGCGGACCTTGCCATTTAGCAGTAAAATATCATGTTACCAGTGGGCTTATGTGACGTTTAAGAGTGGTAGTGTAGTCAGGATGTATTTCACTATTGTGTGTTGAGTCAGTCTGCAGGAGGTGGTTTCTGTGTGTTTAGGGAAGGTTTGGGGGATTGTTGAACAGGTTTAGTGAGGTCATTGTTGGTGTTCATAGAGGCTGTATGTGGGTTGGTGTGATGTTCTGGTTGTGGGAGTGCACTTGTTCCTGTACCATGTGTGACCCATAAATTCATATAATGAAAAGCCTTTATTTTTACTTTTCAAGTGAGGCTAAGGATCTATGCACTCATGAGTGTTTGTCCATCAAGTCTTAAGTCTCCTTAAGTCCAGACTTTTGCCACCTGTAGTAGAAGATCCAAATAAGTTTTACAAGCATATGAGAGGGCCAGGGAATTGGAAAGTACAATTCTCTTGTAGCTCTTAATTGCAGTATTTCACACCATTGCAAGGAAGGTAGACAGTAAAGAGCTATTGCACAGGTATGACAGTTTGTGCTTTCTATTTTTGTATGGTCTTCTGTATTGACTTGTCAAAAAAAAAAAAGAATATTACAATATTCACTTGTTCACTGCTCCAAATAGCAGATCCAGCTGCACTATTTTTATTATCGAATTAAAAATGCTAAAGTTCATCTGAACAGATAAAAAGAACCAGAAAATTATTCCTTGATAAATCACAGTAGGAAAGATACAGCTGTAATAAATAACACTAACAATGGCTCTGTGAGACTGTAAGTCAACAGATATAAAATCAGGATCTTGAAAGTGACATGTCTATATGGACTAGGTGCTGTGAAGCATTCCTCTTTACAGTCAGAAATAATGTCAGCAATGTTGTCAATCGTTTTATTTTAGTAGAATTAAGAAAAGAAGGAAGCTACAGCCAAACCAACATCCAGTCAAACTAAAGTGACATTTTTAAGAATGTTTACATGCTTTAATGTACTGCAACTGAGCAGCTAATTAGGTATCTAGTCAGCTGACTGATCTTAGCTGTGCACTTTTCCCCAGTGCGTGTTTGTTCAATGGCTTGTTCAGCAAGTTAAGGTACAGGACAAGATGTGTGTTCAAGTTAAGGACACTTAAGCAGGAAAGGTAATGTGGGTTGTTGTTGTTGTTCAGTGTGTGACTTTTTTGTGGCAGGATGCTTTGAAATAAGGTCTCCAACTATGTAAACAGATGGTAGTATGATATGTAATCAAAATAATATAAAACTAGGGGGCACCATCCTAAAATTAAATAATTTTAGATATACATTTCTCCCTTTTGGTTCTGAATTTTTTGCTCTCAAAGGAGAACACAGGAGAAATTATTTATAAAGCAACTAGCTATGTATGCTGAAAGTAGAAAAGGCAATTTAATTTGAGTGGGACAAGAGCTCCATCGATTAATTGATGAGTTGATTGAAAGAATGGTTATCAGCAAGAAAGATTTATTATTGATAAGTCAGTTTATCGTCATTGTAATTTGTCCTCTTTGTTTTGATGTAAGTCAAAAGTAGGGTGTATTCTACCATTAAATTTTTTTTAATTCATATTTGAGGTATACTGTGTGTCATAATCTTAACATGAGTACTTTTGTCATGTGTTGTGGGTTTGTTCCACCGGCTGTTGGTTTCTATTAGGGGGTATGATAGGTATAAAGGAGAGAGGGCACCTTCAGTCTGAGATTAGCTTAATTGCCTCATTCCTTATTGATGAGAAGCGCTTAGACACTCTCTCTGTTTCCCTTTCTCTGTGTCTCTCATTCATCTGTGATTGGTGTCTATGCCTTACTATTAGAAACACTAGTATTACACATAACACAGGGGCTTCCTGACTGAGGATTTTACTGGATTATTCTGTAATATAAGGATAATATATGGCTGTGTAAGGGCTCAGTGTATTAGTGCAGAGAGATTTCAAAGCATTTGTATGAAAATGCCATGTGTCCGTGTTGACATAAACAGCTGCAGGAATTAGGATTTGTTTTCTTTATATCTCCTTCCCTTGCAAACATCTGCTGTGTTCACTTGGTGTCAATTTTGAGACNTCTCTCTCTCTCTCTCTCTCTCTCTCTCTCTCTCTCTCTCTCTCTCTCTTTCTCTCTCTCTCGCTAACGCTTGATCTCACTCTTTCTTACACTCACCTTGTCTGTCAACACAAATATTTGAAATTTTACACATGAATTAGAAGAGGAAATCAGAGCCGCTTGCATACTCATTTCAGTGATCTGATCATGTGCGTAGCTATATTTTTCTGAACAACACTATATTAGAGGTGACAATTTTTGAGGAGAGTTTTAAATAGTCACTGCTTCTGCCTGCTTATGCCGTAAACCTTTAAATAATTACCTGAAATTATTTTTAGTTTGGTCCCCGCTGTTTCTTCCTGACCTGAATTAAAAAGCATCTGCAAATCAAAGACAAGATGTTTTGAAAATTACAGTCAAGCTTTTTCAAATAGTTCAGTATATTCATCTTTGATGCATCATATCACCCTCTCTCTTCTTACTATCTAGGCAATATTGAAACAATGACTCAATTAATCAATGAGGTCATCGTCAAATGTGAGAATGAGCTGCTTTTTTCTGTTTGGTTGTAAAGGTAAAATTGTTGGCTTTTGAACTGTTCATCATACAAAACCCCAAATTTGATCATTGTATTTGTCACATTTTTGAGATTAAACAATGGATCAGTTATTGAAAAAATAATCATCAACATGATTAATAAAGAAAATAAGTAAGTTTCACCCTAAATTGTATTTTATGTTTTCTAGCTTAACTTAATATCAGACTTCATCCAAATCACATTCCAGACACATTTAAAGATTTACTATAAATAAAACAAAGACATAACATTTAGATATGCTATGTTCTGTAGTAGCATGCTTGCTCCTCTATACTGACATCATATTTCAGTCTTTACATTTATTCAGTTCCTTTCAGACTCTGTCCTGTATATCTAATGACAATGAATGATTTTTTCTAAAGAGTTATTTATGATGAAATAGTTGCTTTTATTTAATCACTGAGCATTTCTAAAATATTATATTGTCTGTAAATGTCTTCATTTTGTCAGCAAAGGCCTTACACCCTGCCATTTGAATTCTTAAATATTTTCTGTACACCAATGCTCCCATTTGTTTGAAGGATTTGTCACCTCTTTAAAAGAGTTCACTCTCTCTATGTGGCAAATCCATTCTCAGATTCAGAAGAAGTCCGAGCTGGTGAAAACATGAGTCGATGATTGATTTCTTTCCTATTTCTTTTATACTTGGGGCAAACACCAACTTGATCTTTATCCCACATAATAATGACAGCATGGAAATACTTTCTGTTGTGGGTTTTTTTTTATTTTGGTTATATTAAAAAACATTCACACACACACACGCACACACACACACACACACACACACACACACAGTGACCTTTAGTGGCAGCTTGGGGGATTTTGGCAATCCAGTACATCGCCGTGGTGATGCACACACACTAATACACACACACACACACACGCACAGCTTAGAGCATCTGATTATGTAGACGTGAACAGTTCAATCACACGTGGGCTGTTCTTTCCATTTCCCTCTAGCTGTTGCACATTGATTACATCGAGAATCTTTTTTGAAATCCAACATCTTTATCTGACTCTCTTCCTCTCCGCTCTGTGGCCTCAGAGTTCCCCTCCTCAACCGCACACAAACACAAACACATACTAACCCACAGACTCATACTAAAAAAGTGGTTTTTCTGTAGAACTCTGTCCTGTTTATTCCTGTGAGCTCAGGAGCGCTGCATGTTTTGCCTTGTCTGAGTTCAGACCTTCATCCTCCAGAGCTCTGAAGCCTTCTGGACTCACCTGAGGCCCACAGACAGGCATTCTCAAAAACTGCCCTCTCGTTTGCACTTCTACATAAACTTTCTATCTTTTTTACTCTCTCTTGCTTTCTCCCTTCGCTCCTCTCCCCAAGTCTCGGCAGTCTAAAGGTGAACACTTGAAATAATGAATCGGATCCCCCTTTCACCCCCTTCCTCTCTGTATTCTAGTTAAGACTCTCCCCATAGTATTTGCACTTCATTAAACTTGAAATAGGTTTAATATTTAAAACACCGTGAACAGATTTCAACCCCCTCACCCCTTGCACACCTCTCTACTTTTTCTCTCCCTTCTCCTCGCTTTCAGTTTAATAATCTACTCTCATATTTCCTCCCTAATTCACTCCTTCTTCATTAAAAACCAAAATAGCTTTAATATTTCAGTCTGTGTGGACTTAATTTTTAACCCCTTTCTTCTTGGCTTAGTGCTTGACATGGTATGGGTTAGATAACTACACCTGTATTTTCTCCTCTCTATCCATGTCTTTCTCTCTCTCTTTTTGTAGCTCATAGTTCATCTTTCTAACTTCTTCCACAGTCAGTCTATTATCAGTTCTGTCTCTCACTGTCTTTGTACTCCCGGACTCGCTCAGTGCTTCTCTCTGTTTCCCCCACCCCCTGTCTGCTCTGCCTCTTTGTCCTTTAACTGCACAGATGATTTCAGCCCTTTCCTCCCATCCTATTGACTTTTGTGGCCTTCTCACCCTACCTCCTTCAGTTTCCCGTTCTGCCTCCATCCTCTCTTTCCCCTTTTTGTCCCCTGCTACCACCCTCCCAACACACATGCACACAGTTAGTTCCCCCTCATCTCTTAGTTGTATGTTAGAAAGAGGAGTTGAACAAAAGACAAAAATACTGTTCTTTCCCCAATTATTTCTTTTTCTGTTGCTTATGTCAGCTTCCAGTTTGGTCCCCACTAAATTAAACAGAATAAAAGTTCCATTATCTCCGTGGTAACCAATCATTTCTCACCGCCCACCAGCCATCTTTGTCATATGACCTCATATCCTGCTGGACATTATGGGCAGTCCACCAGCTAAAAGCCCCTTCTCCTACTCCACTGCCATCACACACACACACACACACACACACACACACACACACACACACACACACACACACACACGTTCACACAATTTTTCACACTCTTGCTGTCTGTCTTTTTCTCTCGCAGCTCTTTCTCTCTCTGTTCTCAATACTGACACCTGCTCTATTTATAATTCTCTGGCTTTAAAAGAGCCATTTTGGACAGGAAGCTGCCCCCTCCCCGCTACTGACCATGGCTTTTTTCCAAAACGTCAGCACCCCCCACCTCTCCACCTCCTGCCCCTGGAACAGGCCGGAGAAGGATTGCTGGGTGGAGAAGTGGAGGAGGAGGAGTGTATGTATTGTGTATATGTGGGGGGGGTTAAAGATTAGCCATCCCACCCTGAGTGCACCTGGGTTGGGCCCATGTGTGTGCTTTAGTCAGCCACGGCCCACAACAAAACACTGCACACACTTGCCCACTAACTTACAGGCAACATAACATATAAACATTCACCTGCAGGTGAAATATTACAATAATTNCACACACACACACACACACACACACACACACACACACACACACACACACACACACACACACACACACACACACACACACACACACACACCTCTTGGCATTGATCACTCAGGTCTGAGATATAAACTACCCAGAATGCATCATGACAGGATGTCCTGTTGGCACGGCATAGGGTGTGGGTGGATGAGGAGGTTTCTGTGGTTAAACATTAATAGCAGAACCCCCACAGCTAGACCTCCACCCCAACTCTCCACATATCAACACACACAAACTCCATCACATACCCTACATGTAAATGAGTGGTTGCAGATTGTAGATCAAACACACATCTTATTTTGGACTACTATTTTTATTGGTGACTATACTATATGACTAAGAATTACAACATAGTTATTTACATAACACCATATTTTAC
Source organism: Rastrelliger brachysoma (assembly GCA_024605115.1). Lineage (NCBI taxonomy): Eukaryota > Metazoa > Chordata > Actinopteri > Scombriformes > Scombridae > Rastrelliger > Rastrelliger brachysoma. Next base: position 11,351 of record JANJYP010011552.1, on the reverse strand, counting down.
TTTAACTTAGAAAAAAAGACAGGTGTGAGAATGCAACATCTTCTATAATTTGGCCCAGTTATGTATTCCAGTGCTCAGTGCTAGTGTCTTTAAGAAGAAGATGATACTTGAAGGACTTTGGACCATCTCCCTTTGCTTATGATTTCAGTTCATCATGTTTGGATGTTATTAGGTAACAAATCACTGCAAATGGTCTGTGTGTAAAAAAAAATCCAGGTCAAGATTGACTTTTAAAATACCATCCATGTCATAATGTAGCCATTAATTTTTGGTTTGAACAGTTAGTGGACACATAGTAACTAACACATTTGTGTTTCCATTTCCCTTCACCTTCTATTATTTGAAGCATTGTCTAAGCCAGTTGCCCAGAACAGGGTTTTAAGATCATTCTGAAGGGTCCTGAGATTCCTGAGATGATTAACAGGAAAGAGCACACAACATTATGTTTATTTAAAAAAAAATGTTTTTCCCCTTTCTGCTTGTGAATTACTGAACAAAGCATGCAAATAAAAAAAATCTGAAGTTAGATTACATTAGATTAGAGAAATGTTATTAATCCCTTAGAGGGGAACCTCATTTGCCACCAAACAATTTAAAAGAGCGCAGATATCCACCAAGGCAGCTCATTCTCTTTTCAAGAATGACTTCAAGTAAGTGTGGGTTAATGCCAATGACAGAGCAATCTTTTTTTTTTTAAAGTGGCCACAATCTGATGACATATGCCAGCTGTGACCAGCAGTTATAAACTGGGCAAACTGCCAGTGTCGCAAGAGGATATTGATCACTGTAAAATGATCAATGTCCTCTTACAGTGGGAAAACTACATTTTTATAGTTTTCCCACTGTAACTACAGGTTGCTTCAATCAGAGAGGCAGGGAATTTAAGGTCTTCATTTGTTGATTATTTAATTACAAAACTCTTCTTCAGTATATGTGCAGTTGATTGACACAGAGAATGTGTGTGGGGGTGTGTGTGTGGTGTGTATAAACAAGACAACAAATGATAACGTTAGTTACCATGGTAACAGTTGTACACAATGTAACAGTGAATCATAAAACATAAAATATTTAATATAAATCTGATTTCTATAATAATTGCAATTTATCTCTAAACAATACAGCCTATTATATGTTACAACTTATTACATGATGGCAGAAGCCATACTGTAGCACTATAATAGTCTAATATCAATCGACTTCAATGATTGGCGCAACTGCCCTTCATAAACCTTTCGACAACATCGTTCATATAATCAACAAAGAGAGTTTTGATCAGAACATAACTACTCTAAACACTAAATAAATAAGACTGTACAAGGAGCAGGAAGCTGTAACTAAAGTAACTATAAGATCGGTAAACAGTTAAGTACCCCCCCACCACCACCACCAAAAAATAAATAAATAAATAAATAGAATTAAATGAAAATTACAATGGTGACAGCTGAAAGTCTTCAGTCTTTCCAACACATTAATGTATATTTTTATTTCAGTTGGTAAAAGTATAGACCATATGAAGTGAATTACTGTATACGGTATGTGACATTACTATAGAGAGAGTGAAAAGTCGTCTCATCTCAATAACGTAAAACGCAATCCCTCATATATGGAAGATAGTACACAACACATTGATTTGTCAGTGTCTTTGTTAGATATAATGCACATGACCAGGAGGAAGGTCAGCAAAACAGTGGAGAAGTAACTCGGACCAAAATGCTGGAGTCCCTCAGAAGACGTAAAAAAGTTTGTTATTTCCGAGCCTGCACCAGAAGAGGCCTCATGCTCTCAAAAATTTGGGGGGGACAAAACCAGCAGAAATACTTGTCTCAACCCCTGTTATTCATAATGTAATCAAATGCTATATTTGAAAGAAACTCACTCTTATATTTGCACTGGGCTTATGTGCTCATTTTAAGGAAGATCTGAATAATTCGGTCTTTGGATAGGAGTTACATGTTTCTCACAATTTGTAACTGTTCAGGACCTTGTCAGAACCCAATTCTGGGTGTTTTTTGAGAAATATTCTCTCCTTAACCAAGCAGATTCTCAAATCACTGTGGCAACCACAGCTCCTTAGCCGACCTCTATTTGAACCTAGTTTTATGCTGATTCATTCTGAACTCAGAAGCATGGAGGTTCATTAGCACTCTGACTTAATCAACCTTTTCTCTTATTCTCTTGTATTTTACTTATTTATTTAATAAATTAATTTTAATTTAATTGTCTGCTTATCATATGAAAAGTATTTATAATGTACTGGTGTGTTTCTAGCTATGTGTGACAGTTGAGGGTCCTGTCACTATGCCTCCAAGTGATCATGTGCTCTGGCTACTTGGCCACAGGAATATCCCTTTGGGCGACTGGTCAGCACGCCTGACTCTTACTCAGGAGATGTGGGTTCAAAGCCTGCCTGGGACCTCCTTCATAAATATTCTACACCTGAATGAAATGATAAGCAATAATTTCTTACATATATAATATTCTATGCCAAATGCTCCCTACCTTGTCATTCATACAAATCCACCATTATCTGTGGGACGATGGTAAGGCACACACTCTGGGGAAAGCACTAGCCACGTGGCCCTCTCAAAATTTCTGTGGGAATTTTCTAGTTTATGTTAATTTACTTTCTTTGGGAATGCACGTTCATTTAGAACATCATGTTTACAAAGGTCATTTATGACTGTTTCCTGGTGACATGAGTGTTTGGTGAATCCGACATGGCACGTTTTTAAATTTCACAAATTTATGAACAAATATACAAACATTTTTTGCATCTGGTCCGTTGAGCCTTAGATATGAGCTAGGCCTCCTTCTCCTCCTCATCCTCTTTCAATGGGAGATCCGTGACAAGGCTCCTCTTTTGGAGATATGAGATGGAGATGTGATGTGATGTGAGCTAGGATGCCTCTCTCCTCTTTCCTCCAGTGATCTGATAGCCAGTAATGGGCCCTGTAGCCGTGAGCCTGGCAGCACCGCTCACTGTAGCTTATGTGTCACACTGTACCCAGCATTCACCAAGAGTTAGTCGAGCACAAGCAGCCGGGATATTGAGACTAGTAAATTGTGTGTGTATGTGAGAGAAAGAGAAGTGGACTTATACACTGGCAGACTGAGTGACAGGAAGAAACAGAAACCTAAAAAAAAGTGCATTACAGTAAGCCAGTGGCTGGGTCTGTGCTCTCTTTCTCTCTCATTTTCAATCAACTTGAAGTTCCTCTTTCCAGGCCTGTTTATTTTAGAAAGGTGGCTTTGTTCTTTTTACTGTACCCACTCCCTCGGCGGCCTCAACCCCCGTCAGACCAGTTAGAAAAGGGGAGTGATGAGGAGGAGGTGAAGGTAGGCGGGAGGGGGGCATGATGTTTGGACAAACGGACAACCCGAACAGGATATAGAGGTCTACAGCCTGTGGGTGTGTCGGTTTGGCTGAGGAGCAACTCACACACAAACACATACATACATCCACAGACACGCACGTACACACAATTGTGGGAGTGTTCCTGCTGGAGGGCAAAGTCTCCCTTCCTCTTACACATTCATTCTCTCCTTTTTCCTCCTTCCCTTATTCCCCCTTTCCGCCATCACACCCAACTACTCCTCTGTCCTTTTGACCTCTCTTTATACTTCATCCCTCATTCCTTCTCTTGTGTCGTCACCCCCCCCCCCCCCACACACACACACACACACACACACACACACACCCCCTCCCCCAAGAGAAAAAAAAGAGAGTGTTAAAGGCACAGAAGAGTTGGCCAACAGCAATGAGAAACTAGGAAGGAGAGGCCAAAATCACCACAGGGGACAATTATGGCTTGGGTTGTGTACATATATGTGTTTGTGTGTACATGTGCATGGTTCTTTTGGGGTTTGATAGTTATAGAGGCGATGAAGACAGTCCTGGAAGCCACTGTCTGTCCTTCACAATTATTTGTCCCCTCCTTCTCTCCTCTATCCCTCCTCCCCTCTGTCTGTTTGGACCTTCCTCTCCATCCCGTCAATTCACACTGTCACTTCTGTTTTTACTCATCTCATACACTGGAGCAATGGCCACAGCTTGTTCAGTAAGTGTGTGTGTGTGTGTGTGTGTGTGTGTCGGCGTGTGTGTAGTTTCACATTTAGTCTATTGGCTTCCAATATATTCAAGGCTGTGGCATAAACTTCCTCCTCTTTGGTAAAACTGTAAAACTGGAACTTTCAAGTTCTGTTCCAAAAGTAAGAAAATCTACTTCCTCTTATCTTAGTCAATACTATTAAGGATGGATCAAATAACTACAGTTACAAATAACTGTACAGTGGGAATGGGATTACTCACAGCTTATAGCCCTCTGTAGTTTCCCATTTTTTCTCTTTAAATTCATTGTTCATTCAGCTATTTTCAGCTGTAAGAAAAGCAAAAAAGCTCTAACACACAACTGTTGTTCAAAAACAGAGCTAAAGAAGGGTGAATATTTGGCCTAAATTCAGCAGGCCAAAACGTGACTCCATATGAATGATAGTGCTGCTCCATATTTGCTGAATTTGTATATAAGTCAGTGTTGTATTCACATCTTACTACAGGAGCACAAAATTAAGAAAGTAAGGTTTAAAGGTTATCCCAAAAGCATAGAAAAATTGAAGAAAATAATACATTTATTGTTATAATTACACAAGATATGTGCATAGCCATGCAGGATCTTTATGTGAGTGTGAGCTGTAGTTTTTGAATGATCATTAAATTCCCTGTAGTGAATACTCACTTAACTTGCATGTTTTACTTTTTCAGAAAGGCAGATGGAAAAAAACCTCACTCAGTTACAGCAGCTAACCAGGAAATACCATCAAGAGTCAAGCCCTATCTGCTTTTTGTCATTAAACATGATGCTTTTTGTAAAAAGAGAACCAACTCTTCTTTGTTCCCATTATTTCCCACCCCCCTTCCCTGAACCCTTTTGCCCAGATCACCTGCCTGCCTGTGCTCATCATTGTTTCCACCCCCCCCCCACCTCTCTTCTTTTTCCTCTTCAGTACCCCTATACTCCAGCAGCGGCATGCAAAGAAAAACTTCATCTAATCTATTTGAGCTGCTCTCCACTATTATCTCCTCAGCCCCTACCCCTCATCCTCCTATCTCTGGATCTTAAATGGGTCATGGGCTTGTTTCAGGTGGGACCTTCCACAACAGGGGTATTTGTAGGTTTTATTAATATTTATTTATGTATTTATTATTATTGTTGTTATTATTGTTATTATTATATAACATTTGATATTTGATAAAGCTTTCAAAGTTGCGACCCTGAGTAGAAAAGAAAAGTTTATAGGAATTCAGAGTGAATGAGGAAATACTTCAATGGAGGAAGGTGATGGCTGTTGAGAACAGCTACAGAGGGTTTTAGAGTTTAAGTGTGGTATGTGTGAGTGTATCTGTGTGAGTGGGAAAGCATAAGAAATAGATAGAGAGGTAGAGAGACAGAATGTGCGTTTGCATGTTATATGGTGTAATTGTCTGTGACCCTGGCAAGTTTTTTTTTCTTTTTGTGGTGAGACTGTTTGGCCTTAGTTCCTCTGGCCTCAGAGACTTTCAGCTTCAAGGTTTAGTTTGAGTGTGTGAGTGTGTGAGTGTGTGTGTTGCATAGGAGAGGAGAAGGGGAGCGATAGGGGTTAGAGGTGGATATGATAGTGCAGGACACCCAGACCCCCTCTCCCCCTTCCATACCCCTCTGTTCAGGCCTTGATAAGTGGAGCCGGAGTCTGTGGGGGTTAGGGATTCCTGTCTGGCACAAACACACACATACACTCAGAAACACACACACGCACTGGGATCCGCCCGCTCTACATTCCTGTGTCCGACTAAGGAAGCAGCCTAGCCGTCTTTCCCTCCACTCCCAAATTATCCCCTTCTCCTAAAGTCACAGCATACTTATCACATGCCTCTCTACCTCTCTCTTCCATTCTGACTCATACCTATTCTATCTGCCATGTTTTCGACCTCACCTTTCCACTGAACAGTCTGCAAACAACATGTCTAGTCATCTCTTGAAATATTTTTAAGAGAATAAAGTGAATAAGATTTGTACACAGTAAAGTAATATATTGATATTTTTTCAAAACATATTTTGCATCTTTTTCTTGATGATTGTGATGTGCATTGTCACTTGCTATGAGAAGAAAAAACTAAATTTGCAGGTGAAATACTGGAATTTTTTTGTTGTATAACCAGATACTTCACTTACTTTTAAGAAAAAAGAAAATTCAGAATTTCGAACATTTCTGCTATTTATGTGTCCTTGTGTCCCCTGTGGGCTTTTTTTGTTTTTTTGTTTAATTTCTCACTCTTTTTTTGCTGATTTTTGAGTCTTACACACACTCTCAACTTTCCCCCTTTTTTTCTCTTTGTTGCCCCATCTCTCCCTTTCACCGTCTTTATCTTACCCTTCCTCCCTCCCCTTTTTCTGTTTATATCTTTTGCCCCTTTCTCTCTTTCCCTCCCTCCCTGCCTCCCTCCCTCCCTTTCTGGGGTGTGTTACAGGGGTTAGGAATGGGTTATGTGGTCTCACGCTGCCCTTCTCTCTAATGGCTTCTTAATGAGAGAGTCAAGAGAGGGAGGGGAGCAGGGAGAGGAGCAGTTTTGAGAAGCTGGGTGAGATATCGGTAGTTCTGCTCAGGGCACTGTGTGTGTGTGTGTGTGTGTGTGTGTGTGTGTGTGTGTGTGTGTGTGTGTGTGTGTGTGTGTGTGTGTGTGTGTGTGTGTGTGTGTGTACGCACACACACACACACACAAATGCTCCTGTGCCATTTTGCTGACCCCTTGCTCCATTTCGAGCCCTTTCGTAGCTCTATGTTCCTCTCCGGTGGAAAGAGGAAATGACACGTTTGTAGGCTTGAATAAGCGCTGGGGCCCATCACACACACTGTCCACTGGGTCTGGCTCAGGGGTGGGTGGGAGATGTTGTGGAGGTGAGGGAGGAGGGGTGGTAGTGGGGTGGATGGACCGCTCTTTAATTTGCACAGCTTCTGCTGATTTGATCATAAGCAATTAATCTCAATGGCTCAGCTCGGCTGCAGTGGGGGAAGAGAAGATGAACAGAGTCCTTTGTATGCACGTGTCCCTCGCTCTGGTTTTTCCCTCTGTCCACACAGTGTGAGTTCTACTATTACCTCTTACTTATCATAGAGGGAGTGTGCTGTGGCAATTTCATCTCTCTTGCATTGACTCCCAAATGATTTCCCACAGTTTGGTTTCCCTCACAAGTTTTGGATTTGAACACACATATTGCTCCAAAACAAATAAAGTCAAACTCGTATTTACACAATCAACATGCAAAATCAACTCAACATTGGCTACAACGGCAGATCTTTGGTCAGGGAATTAGAGCTGCGTCAAATAAGGCTGTCTTCTATTTTGGTGGCATCTTCACAGGCTTTGGATTGCTGAGAGGCTTGTGAAGTGGTGTGAGGTTTAAGGTCCAGATCTGTCCAGCCTTGGTCTTGAGATCCAGCCAACTTTTGTCAGCTCAAGATTGATAGAGATCTCCACTGATCCACTAACACTAAGCTTGCAGCATGCACAGGTTTGGCTACCACCTCAGACACACCTCATCTGTCTCACTTTTTTTCTCTGTTTAACCCTTCGCTCTGCTCATTCATTTAGACCTACACAAGCATGCAGCGACTTGTTCCTTCACTCTCCCTTTCTGCCCAGCCTCTTTGCCAGTTTTCCATCGCTCTGTATCTCCCTCGGCCTTGCTTTTCCTCTCCATGGCACCGTACTCCTCCCATGCTGAGGCCAGAGCTCTCTCCATTGTTGGAGGCAGGTTGCCAAGGATACAAGCACAGAGGCACAGTCTTAATGTTATGAGATGGGAGAGATGAGCAGAGAGAGGGGAGAGGGGCAATTGCCTCTCTGGTCACTGGGCAGCCTGACAGCACACTAATGTTCTCCACAGAACATATAATACCCCCTGCTCCCTGCTCGGTGGAGTGTCCCTCTGTGGATGGAGCATACTGACATTGAGTGTTTGTCGGGGAACCTCTTGTACTGGTCATCTGCTCTCTTGCCTGTTGTGACTTTAGTGTATGATTGTATGTCTTGTCTTCATGTGTTGTGTTTTTGTGCATTTTTCAGTCAGCCACTTGATGGGGGCTCCAGAATATTCTCCACAACACTTGTTTGTCTCCAAGAAAAGTAAAGAAAAATAAAACATGATATTAGTGGTCCTGTTTTTGCAGTGCAAGTACAAGTTTCTTTATACAGCAGCCAATAGGCCTGCACCACATTGTTCTTAAAATTTTCTTTTCCCAGCACAAATGGAGAATATCTGCCTGTGAACTCATATTATTTAAAGAGTAAAGCAATAATTCTGGATAGTTAGTTTCTTAAAGCTCCTGAGCTGGTCATTTTGAGTCGAGTAGCATGTTAACACGCACACCAATAACCCACAGGCTCGGTAAAGCATCCCCACCCAGAGTCTTTGTCGTTTTCCTCCTACACTTTCCATTATCCCTCCTCTCAAACTCTCTCTCTCTCCCACCTCACCCTTCAAATAAGACTGTGGACCAGGCTGGACGGTGCTTTTGGGCTTGTGCCTGTTCGCCAGTTCCTCCCTTGTACATGAAGCCAAGACATAACCTCTCTCAATCTCACCATCTCCTTCTCGTTGCTTTTAGCACAAAGCCCTGCGTGTCTGCCTTCCTTCCCCACCCAGCATTCTTTCCCCATGCAGACCTCTCCCCCGCTCTCTCTCTCTTTCTCTCTCACTCTCTCTCTCGCTCTCTTTCTCTCTCTCTGTCCTTCTCTCTCTCACTCTCGACTTCCCTCCTACCCGCCAACTCGCTCAGCTTCACCCTACCTTTCATTAGCCCACTCTTTATCTCACATACTCACTCGGCTCGCTCTCTCCCCCTCCACTCTCCTATCTCTCCAGCTTTTACACTCCCTGTACTTTTACTCTCTCTCCCCATCCTCAGTTGCTTCAGCTTTTGTTTCTGATACATCTTCATTTATTTCTGTCTCCCTCTGCCATCACTCCCCCTCTCTCTGTCTCTACCTCCCTCCCACTCTCAGTCCCTCTAAGCTGCATTAACTCCCCAGATTACCTTGAGCCCTGCAATCCTCCATCCCCCATGCACTCACCCACTCTCTCTTTTCCTCNTCACTCACTCACTCACTCACTCACTCACTCACTCACTCACTCACTCACTCACTCACTCACTCACTCACTCACTCAGGCTGTGTCCATAAGAAGGCAGCTAATTTTGAAAACTCACCTTACATTTTAAAATGACTTGTGACCACCAGCATTCGCATGTAATTTTCTTAGAGATATCCCTCTAGTGAAACACTTTTGGAAAAAGTCTTCCTTGTAAAATAGTGCATTACTGCCAACATGTGATAAGGACTGGGATTGACATTGCCACATTATCTGCACTCCGTCACCTCCTGTTCTCCACGATCATTTTGATACAGCCAAATTCACAACTTAGTTGTTACCTTTACATGTTTCCCCTTCTCTATGGTCAGATTGAGCATAAAAAAAAAACAATTTATTCCTCAGCCTTTTAACTAGGTGAACAGCACATGCACTGCTGTGTTGAGACAGGTATTTAAAAAATTATACACGTAATATAAATATTAATGGAAACACTTATACTAATATAACTAACCCTACCATATTGACATTTTTCAGGAGTTATCGCAGACACGATTATTAAAAGTGACAGAAAGTTGTCTTCTGAACACGGCCTTCTAGCAGACTAACGCCATCACTTTCCAAAAGCTCTATTTTCCCAAACCTTGCAAAGGCTTGTGATATACTTCTTTAAACTACATGGGAAAGTACATGCAATACCAGTGTGTTCACGTATTTGCCAGCATACTTTGTATGTACCTGGAGTAAAGAGTTTAAATTTATTGTTAGTGATCAAGCAAATCCACTTGCTAACAGACCGTAAGCAAGCTTGCTAATTCTGATCCTGTTTACTCTTTATTGAATGATATTCTACAATCCTGAGAAGAAAATGCCAGGGGGTAGTAAAAAAAAATCCAGTACAGAAAGAAGCTCAGAGAGTGACTGACTAGCAGTGGCAGCATGTTTCATAGCATACTCATGTATTTAAATACATCTTGAGAGACTAATTTCTAATGGCTAATTATTAACTATTGCAAATTACAGAGAATACATGACCAATATTCTGAGGGGTACAGGATACGCAGATGCAAATGTGTTGTTAAAAGCAAACATGTCACATGTCTAAAATGTGATGGTGTGTTCTGACTCATCTACTTTTTTTGGATGCCAAAAACTGGACAGAGGGCCAACACTAAGACTAAGATGCATTTTCATATTTAGCTATGTTAGTGAGGATGTACTCTCACACACTCACTTGCTCACCCCTACATCACTAACCACCCTCCCTCCTACAGCCTCTGTAACCTCCCCCTCACCTCTCATCACCCCCCCTTCACTTACCCACCCACCCACCCACACTCCATCACCCCACAGTCCAACTCTCACCCCACCACTCTTGCAATCGCTGTGCTCCTCTTCTCTTCTCTTTTCTCCTCCCCTCCACCCACACTCTCGTTTTCTCCGAGACCCCAGCAGTACCACCATCACAACCAGCACCATCATCTCTTTCTCTCTTCCTCTCTCTTCCCTGTCCTTTACCACTCTCTTCCTGCTGTCCCTCCCTCCTCTAAAGCCTTCAGGCTCTGCTTGATTTATGCTTGCCCTCCCTATCCACACACACCCCACCACCACCACCACCACCCACCCTTCCCTATCTCTCCTGGAGGTTGTGGCCCGGCTAGTCCCTAAAAACAACAGAGAGAGAGAGAGAGAGAGAGAGAGAGAGAGAGAGAGAGAGGGTGAGGAAGACAGAGAGAGAGAATAACAACCTCTTTTACTTTCCATCCTCCCTCCTTTTTAACCCAGCATTTTTTTCATTCCCCTCTCCCACACTGCTTTTTAAATTGCCTCTGAATTCTTGAGCTGTTTTAGTGCCTCACTCCCCCTTCTCGGCTGAAATTACTTTTTTACCCTCTCAAACTCTGGCATGCTGAGGAAGCAAGTTCCACTTTCCTCCCCTCTTTGTCCACTCGAGGACAAACACACACTAATCACGCATACGGTGTATGGAGCAGTTTGTGAAAAGAGGTGAAGGAGAGACTTTTCTAGTTTGGAAGCATGCTGCTGTAATGTCACATAGACAAATACAGCAAGCAGCATAGTCTTGTGACAACAAGGCTCTTGTAATGCCCTGTCCTTTTCAACCTCAGGCTGGCCGAGCCATTAACCAGGCTGACTTGGGGCAAGGCTTTTTTCTCTCTTTCTCTGTTACACACACGCACGCGCACACACACACACACACACACACAC
>JANJYP010011501.1:0-12365 GCA_024605115.1 Rastrelliger brachysoma | reverse complement strand
CACAGATTTGAAGAAGGTCCTCATTCCAAATTAACCCATTTAATTGAGCCATTAGGAAAGAACAAAGCTGTGGCTATGGGGCGAGATAGGGGGGCTCCAGCCCATCAGCAGCCTTGGGAATGGAACCTGCCCCGCACGCAAATGACTAACCGGACCGTCCCTTGCGCCAAAGCGGCTTAATAAATGGACCCAATCAAGGCTGTTCTGGGGACCACCTGTGTCCCACACAGGTCAGAACCATTAGACCCACATTAGAGGACCATGATAGACGCAAGCGCCACTCCAGCCACCTCAATAATGAGGATAATAAGAGTACCATAATGGCATATTTATTGGCTGGCTTGAAAAAGAAGACACTGGCTGCAGTGTTTTGGGTTATTCAGAATGGCAGGGGAGGAAAGAGGAGAACTCTGATTCAGACACAGGTGACTGTAGGAATCTGTATGGCCTTAAACAGTGTACAATACCATAGCTTGCAATTTCAATTACCAACATGATTACAAGACTTAATCCTTCACACATAAGGCCTGTAATAAAAGACGCAACACACAAGTAAACCAGGAATGATCAGAATGAAATTGCTCACGAGAGACCTAGTTATTTCCATTTCCACTGGCTGCACCGTGTGAAAGATCTGTCACACACCAGGTGGGCCTATCTTGGCATTTAATATGTTAATCTGTAATCTTCCTCTTCATTCAACTATTCTACAACAGGCAGCACATTGAAAGAATGATCTCTTTTTCAGTCTCTCTGGCAACAAGCCTTTTCTCCCTCTGTATGAACACAGCAATAAAATATGTACCAAATACAGTTAAGTGTCATTTCAAGTTAGTTTCACTCACTCACTTTTCCTCTTTCTCACTTGGTTGCCAATCAGCTCTCCCTTCAAGTCCCAGGCAAATACAAAGGTGAATTCAAAGATAACACAAAGCTATTTTTTGTCTTCTTTTAAGGTATATGCATCTATTTTAATTGCTTTACCAGTTCACATTCACATTTACAGTCGCATGTTGTGACAGGTGGGTGTATATTGCATATGTCAGCATCTTTAAGGCTACAACTAACAACTGTTTGATATTCATCTGTAAACTGTGTGCTTTGGTCTTTTATTGATTATATTTGCATTTAATTGAAATTTCTGTACTGTTTTGGTGTCAGGACTTCCACAGGAAAAATAATAAAAATCCATGAAGATTTCTAGATATTATTTGATGTTTTAAGTAGCATCAAATGCTTTTCACAGTTATCTTATGTATTCATACATACAGACATGAAAGAAAATCTATACTAAATCAAGTTTCCTGTGACATTTAAACAAGCTGCTGATCTGAGAGGACTTCAGCAGATTTTTGTCAGGCTTTCTACTATTTCACTGCGAAACATCGTCCCGGTGTTAAAAGGACACTGGCAGGTGTGGGGAAGGTAATGTGCACTTGAGTGCAATGAATTATGTATTATGTTGAACTTAAGTTAGTAGAGACACACAGATGATGTCCTGGCAAATGAATGCTTGCCTATTGCTACAGGGCATCAAGAATCCAAGATTTGGCTATGACAGTTTGGACAAAATAACATCTTTACAAGTTTAATAGCATGTCAGTGATGACAAATGAGTGTGTTAAGCATTGTGGTAAGAAAATACAAACCACAACACAACTCACCCATCCTTAGCCACCCTCCAAAAAGGTGCCAGACACTTTGGGTGCATCCCCGTGGAGAGGAAGAGGAAGTGATGAGTACCCCAAAGGGCAACAGAGGTCACCGCTGACCAGCGTGACTGCCAACAACCCCAGGGAAGGGTGGGATGGAGTCAATGTGTCTGGACCCCCATCCCAAAAAAAAAAAAAAAATCTGTCACAGTGGTGGGAGGGGAGAGTGGGTGGGAGGTGGCGGGTAAGGTCGGGTGGGGGTTCGGGGGAGTGGGTGATGGTGGGTACCAGACTGGGGCACCTCGGGGGACTTTTGGGAAGGAAGAGCCATGCACCATGTCTCCTGCTACCAACCGTTGTTCCCTCATTTGATTGTGAAGCCATGAATAATGCATGGCGGATGGGACTGAAGGAGGGGGAACAATGGAGGGGCGGGGGGAGGGACCTCAACCTTAAAGGGGCCCTGCCACAGTGGGAGTCATTACCGATGAACAACCACACTGATGAGCCACGGAGAGAGAGAGAGAGAGAGAGAGAGAGAGAGAGAGAGGGATAGGAGAAAGAGAGAAGGAGAGAGATGGGGAATGAATTGAGGAGAAAAACAAACATGATATAAAAAAAAGGATGCCCATGAAACCAGGCTTCGCAAACATTTCAAGCATGCCGCTTATTGAGTGTTTTTCCCCTCTTCTGTTTTCATCATTCTGTAGATGTTTTGTTGTTGTTTTCATCTGTTCATTCATCTATTCATAATTCAATTCGGGAAAAATACTCAACATCTTTTTCCCGTTTGTTTGTATTTGTTGCAGAGGTTCTTTGTAATAAGTTATATCTGCACAGAGGCCTGTGGTGAGCAGACGAAGCAAACGTACAGTAACAACTTTGAATACAGTGTTGTGGCCAACTTTGCTGCTCCCACTGGACAACGAGACTTGTATGGATGTTAATTACATATAGATGATGTTTAAAAAACATTAAGAATTTGACTAATTATTTGATATATTTATTACTTTACATATATTACTTTTATAACTTGCAGGTGTTTTGAGGTTCATTTAAACTACACCAGGTGTCTGCTGCCTACAACCCCTAATGTAAACAGTTCATTGCGGCTGCTTCTTAGTTTTTAAAAAAAATCTTCCTTGAAAACTTCCTAACAAGAATTTCGACTGAATTATCTACTGAATCTCAAATGTGCAATATGGCTCAGAGTGTAAACAGTAAAAAAATATTGTTGTGGAATAGAAGAGACTGACAATATTTAGAGTTGAAAAAATAGATTATTTAGAATATAAATTATTCAATCAATGCGAAATTAATGAGCAACAATTTTGATGATTGAATAACCCTAAAGTAACATTACTTTATAGCTTTTTGTTCACTCCCACTCCTCTCAGCTTTTTCAGAGATTTTTTTCCACAACTTTCAATAGATCAATAGATTAATGCCAGTGAAAAAATCTATCACGTACCTATCAACCAAGCAATTAATTTTTGCCTGTATGTATATGTCATTTGCGTATTTCTTAAAATGTTCATCCACACTTGGAGGGTGATTAGCTGGAGACACAAGGGAGTGCTGTGTCGAATTTGGGGCAATTTTGACACGCGATATGATTAATATTAATACATTTTGATTAAACCAGTGATCAGCAAGCCGCTTTGCTATGTGCAGGGGCAGGGCGAAACCACAGATGAGGCGTGACACAAGTCAGAGAAAAGAAGAAGCTGACCTCACATTATACATATTTTTCTAAGCATTGCAGTAGTGGCCAGATTCCAAGTCATCAGCCCATTTTGGACAGGCATCACACTTGGTATCTATAATGAAAATAACTGTTACAGTAGATGCAGTTCTGTAATATTCATATATATAATTAATTATCTGAATTATATACTGACACTGATGCAGAGACTTGCATCAACATACACTGGATCAGCTCACTACAGTGTACTCATATTTGGACATTGGCAAAAAAGTAAAAAAAAAAACAAACAAACATACCCAGACTTGCAAATCCACAGAAACACAATTTCTTTCTGCATATGCAAGTTGATAGAGCAGGAGGTGGGTGGGTGATGGAAATGAGCACAGCCATCCAGCAGTATTACAATGTGTGCATGTGTGTGTCTGTGCAGGTGTGTGTGTGTGTGTGTGTGTGTGTGTGTGTGTGTGTGTGTGTGTGTGTGTGTGTGTGTGTGTGTGTGTGTGTGTGTGTGTGTGTGTGTAAGTAAGTGTGCTTGAGAGCCATTCCTGCGGCAGCAGCTAAGGCGCTGTAGCAGGACTAGGTGTTATCACTCATTCTGATTCCGTATTACAGCATGACGGATGGGCCCCCGCGGGCCGGCGAGCGTCGCCGCGCGCTTATTACCGCAGCTCTTAAGTGGGAGTTGATTTAGCTTAAATAGGTTGTTTCATAAGGAGAAGACACCAGCGCTGTCACCACTGCTCTGCTCCTCGCTACAGCAAACCGCCACTCTAATTGAATAATGCCTCCTCTACATACCTATTAGGGTGCTTAGGTACATAGTGTGCCCCAATAATTGCTTATACAACCTGGCTAATTTGGCCTTCACCCTCTGCACGCGCGCACACACACACATACACACTAAAACGCACACAAAATACACCTCTCCCCAATGTGGGATATTCTTGCTGCTGATATGATCCACAGTATGTGTGTGCTCTATGTAGGTTAGTATTTTACAGTTTTCAGTGTTTGAAGATCACTATTGCTCCAGCATATTAGCAAAAACAAAACAAATAAGCCCATATTTGAGTCATAAATTCAGGATTTGATACTGCATATCTAATGTGATATTCCTTTAACCTGAATCCAATGGAATCATTGGATTCTGAATGCTATAAAAGTGCAAATAGACCTACACTGTAAAGGATTAGTGTTTCATTAGCATATCACAGGGAGATATTTGAGCATGCATGTTCCAATAATGCAAGTGCCATGGTGTTTTAGCGTGGAGGTGGTTATGATGGGAGGAGGTTCAGATAAAGGCATTTCGATTAACGAAACCCTGATCCGTTTCCCTGTCTCTGTTAGCTTTAAGAGATTATTGCTGATGCAACAGTGCAATGGCATGTGAATTGTGTGCCGCTGTGGAGTGGAACCTGTGCCAACTCTCTGTAAGTGAACAAGGCGCCATGGATTCATGCCAGCAACAACATACTCCCGGGGAAGCTGAAGTTGGCCGTCAATCATGGGCCCTCAAATGGAAACGCACCCATTTCTCACTAGATCCCTACTTCACTCAGTTTGTCAGACAGATGCATGATATTCATACACATATAAACAAATTCACACACTCACAAAAAAGCACCACAGAATGTGAGGAAAACAGGGTAAGTACTTGCAGAGTAAAGTTTGATCAGGCCCCAGAATGTCTTGATTAATCCAAAGCAGCTGCACTGTGATTTCAAGAACTCACGAACAGCATGGGAATTTCACCAGCTCTCTTGCTTTAGGTCAGAAATTATCAAGTTAGAAAATAATTTTACTTACTGGACTGAATTCAAAATGGAGTTGGTATCTACAAGACATGCTGTGCAAATACTTGTGAAAACTTTATTTTGTCGCAATAATTTGATATAAATATTTTGAATCAGAATTTGACGTATATTGAATACTAGGCAGACATATTCATTCTTGTCCCACTTAAGTTATAAAGTCTAACATTGGGATAGCATTGATTCTTTTAAGGTGGTTTTGAGTTTATGTGGATATTCTGGAATTCCTTTAATAAAATACACCCATAAATCAGAGATTATTGAATTTCCGTCACAACACTGTTATTTTGAAGCTCCATTTCCGAATACAGAGTGATTAGTAATTGTCATAGCATAAAAGGTGTAAATAGTGACATTAATGATATCTCTGGTTGTTAATTGTGCTAGTAAGATATGGCAATGTGACAGTGAGCCAGCAGGTGAAACACCAGGACCCTGAAACCAGAGCCGCTAAATGAACCCATCATTAATCTTAGTACTTACACCTGTGCTTTTAACGGTGACATCTCAAAGCTTCTTTCATGAAAAAATGCCAACTGGCAGGAGAAGGAGAATGGACAATATTTCACGTCCCCAACCACCACCCAAAAAAATTGAGATTTGAAAAGTGTAAAAAAAGACCAAGTACAGTCTAATGTGGACCAGTCATATGCAGCCTTGCTTGGGAGAAAAGTTCCTCTTTTAAGCAAGGCAACTGTTTTACTTCTTTTTGTTACACCATAAATGTCACAAAAATGACTGAATGCTAACCACAATGGATTGCTTGGATTTGTCAATTAACTAAAGGGAAAATTATGCTAGAACCTACAATTAAAGGGTTGATATTTATAATTACACATCTTGTTGCGATCTAAACAGGCACTATATGCACACACAGCCACACAAACATGGGTCCACATATGCAATATTCCACCTATACACATAATTGATCACACACATAAATTCGCCCCTGCAAACTCACTCATGCATGCACACATAATATGCTTCCCATCCACACAGAAACATTTACAAGTATACATTTGTGCAAAATGTGTGCATACATGGCCATACACACACACCCCGTGGCTGCGTTGGTGTGCCACCCCGCTCTCTTTCCCATGCGTGCTTGCTGTGCCCTCTGGTTGGCGGTGATTGATGACGGCCATGGGGAGACAGATCATTTGGGTGGCCCCATCTACACAGGACGTAAATCAAATCAGCTTCGCTAATGATTCTCAGACGCTCATCTGGCAGCCACTACCAGAACCCTATCGGGTCTTGCATGGAGGGACAGAAGTAACATCAATAAGTCCCAGAACAATTTTATGTGACCAACTGTTCCAGGGATTGATGTCCATTTCCTCAAAGATTTCTAGGTGAAAGGAGAGCACCTCTGTCTAGGAAAAACCATGCTACATCACAAGCCTGAAATAGATTCATGTGTGGTGTGTGTGAGTGTGAGTGTGTGTATGGGTCTATGGATATGCCTGTATTTAAAGGTGATGCAAGGTGATGTAATGCTGCTGAAGAGGAAAAATTGCTTCACTGGAATATCTGATATCAGCTCCTAACAGGTGAGAATCTACAAACAATTAAACAGGTATTGCTAATGAAGAGAAATAAAACCTCAGTCTCTAAATCCTCCGCACACTCTGTGACACACTCTGTGGATCCAATCCTGTTGCTAGCTATGATGTGATGGATAACCCCGGCAGGCGAGAGGACCTCAGCCCTCAGGCCTCCGGGGGTGACCCATTACAACTTTTCATTAAAACGTCTGTCCGATGCAATGCCTTGATTTGTCCATAATTTATGATGCCATTACAAGCTAATTAGTGCCAGGATCCCTCTGCCCTGCGCGGCATGCCAGGCCCTTGCCAGTTAAGAGAGGGCACATACTGCTGCTTTAGCGTTCCAAGTACTAGCAAAGGCTACTCTCACCAGTCATGGCTTCATTTTCCTTTTAAACTGTAGTCACAAAAGGAGGTAAATAAAGTAAAATACATTGCCATACCAGAAACAATGTATCATACCTCTGGCACTGTCTTAACTAACTATTTCATATAGAATGACATGAAGATGTCGTAGAAACGCATTATGTTATAATGGTGCAATAATGTAATAAATTTTCAAAGCTGCATTTTGTAATAATCTGAGGCATTTTGTAATAAAATTCTTGAACCCAATATGTAATAAATTTTGCCGCATTTTCGAATAATTTGTTACATATTACGTCAGTTATTACAAAATATGGCTGGTGCACTTTTTTTACAATAAAAGAAAAATGGTAGTACGAAAATGGTACTAATGACATCCAGAGGTGAATTCTTTAGATAGGTCCTTATTATTACAAAGATGCCAGAACATTAAAGTAAGCGAATCTGTCTCGTTTGTGTGTATTTGCTGCAGCAGTGTATTTTACACAGCCCCAACCACACCATCAACATCTGCTGTTCAGTTTGGTACAAATACTGAAACATCATAGCAACTAGAGTCTGAAATACTTCTGACCAACACACTGAATCAGCACAGACCTCTGAACTCCTCTGCTTCTCTTTTTTTGCTTTTTTTTCTTTTTATTTAAGATAAATGCCGGTATGCTTGCTGTCAATGTTGGGTACATATTGTATTCAAGAATGTTGAATGCGGCAGATTATTGCAAAATGTGGTGTTATTATAGCCTGGTAAACCAGACCCACATCAAGAAGTAGGGTCTGGCAACACACCACTGACAGGGCTAAGTCTGAGGGGCGGGATAAACAGCTGTCTTTCAAATCCCTCAGCACGCAATTGGACCAAAACACACGACCAAAGCCGAGTCAAAAGATCACTGTTCACCAGCGGCAGCAGCAATTGTCTTTGTTTTCAAGTAGCATAGAATTCACAAAAAAACATCTTCTTCTTCATATACTGAATAATAGCCTAATATTTTTTGTCCCTAACACGTAACCGTTGCAAATGTTACATCGTTATGTTGAGCTCGCCATTTGATAGCGCTCATCACACCAAAAACTGGACTGGCCAATTACAGTGTGAAAGCTCCAGCCAGCTCACAAAGACTAGAGTTGCTAGACCCCTCTAGGGGCGTCTTGATTTCAAGGCTATTGCTATTACATAATGAGGTGAAAATTTCTTACATTATTATATACTGCATCGTTATTACATAATGTATTGCTATAGATGTCTATAGTGCTAAAAGTGTGAGTGAATATATATATATATATATATATATATATATATATATATATATATATACACACATACTGTATATAAACTGTTTGAAAAGACATTATAAAAACATTATACAAACAGTAAGGCGAATAATAATGTTATGGCCAGTACTCAATCCATGACTTGATCCGTTGATTTTTTTGCTGATGAAAGTGGAATTTCTGTTTCTGCAGCTGGTGCTCTTTTGTTCAGTCTTTGTGGTAATCACTGTTCATACTCATATACACTTTCAGTTAAAAGTTTGAACACACTTCCTCATTCAAAGAATTGGGAAAGTGTGTCTTAACTGTTGACTTTTATATAGCAATGCTGATGTGTAAAATAACTTTCCCTTACAGAGATTCATTTAAATCTTCTTTTGTCTTTACTGTTATTTGACCCGAGCAGAGGTCTAGTAAAATTTAAAATGTGCATCATCTGCATACAGAACAAATGTTTAACAGTAGCCTAGCAGTGCAGAGACTGACTGTCCTCGGCAGCTTGTCTATGAGATTGGAGGGGAGGGAGGGGTGGTCTCATCAAAGCCAGTGCATCCATGCATGAAAGTCAATCCACTGCTTGTGTGTGTTTTATTTATTCATTAGTGACACGCGGCTTGAAAAGGAAGAAGAAAAAAGACAAGAAAGTTCCATTCAAATAAGCATGGCATCCCTAGAGCAGGATTGTGTGTGTGTGTGTGAGTGTGAGAGAGAGAGAGAGAGAGAGAGAGAGAGAGAGAGAGAGAGAGAGAGAGNGTGTGTGTGTGTGTGTGTGTGTGTGTGTGTGTGTGTGTGTGTGTGTGTGGAAAAAAGGGTGCAAGAGGAAAGGGAGAAGAAGGAAGAGAAGAGTGGGATGACTTCTTTTAATTTGGGGAACCCCCCAGGGGAAATCGAGCCCGTGAACACACAATTATGACAGTCATCAGTGAAGCGCGCACGTGAGAAAGTGGGGCGCTGGGCGTAAAGAGAAAGAGAAGGAGGAAATTATTTCAAGTATTATTATCATCTCAAGGCTCAGCCACCCCTCCCCCACTGATCACTCACATACACTTGCCAGTATACAAGAACACGCACACACATATGAACATGTAAATGTCCACATGCCACCTTCATTTTGGGAATGAAAAATGTAACAAATATCCAGTTAATCTATTACAATTAACTGACAGTTTTTGGGGTGGGGGAGGAGCATGACCATCATCACTGGCCAATTATCATCTTATTATGGGTGTTAAGTGCCTCATATTAGGGTCAATGCCCTCATTTCAGGGGAGAAAATAATTGTTAACCTCTGTAATAGTGATACACAGAACCTATTTAACACACCCCAGGGGGACCTCATACCCTTCAGAGTGAGTGCTTTGCCCGGAAGTTCAAAACATTTGTGGCACTTTATCCAGATTTTTGCAACAGATACATCAATCAGTTACCTGTAATGTCACATATTTTCTGTAAGTATATGACACAATATTTAGTTGTGTGTTGTAGCCTTGCATTTAGTTATGTGCAAGCATTATGGAACTGTTCAACAGCAGGCTCCGCCACCATTTTTTGCATGTGAGCTCTAATATCAGTTGGCTGTACAGTTAAACTGACAGTGAAATGTTGTGACAGCAATTTAAACATGTTTCACTATAGCAAAACAGTCCACTAATTTTGTGCTTGCAAAAAAGGCGGCACTAACACAGTCATAGTGCCATAAAAACATTTCCATATGAGTTTTTAAAATGTTATATTTGGAGAACCACATATTTAATGATGTTGAGTTTCATGGTTAAAAAATGGTGTTAATTTTCTTTTACTGAACACATTTGGGCTTCAAAGTGATATAAAGTCTTAATTTAATCAAATCTTATTGTGTTACCATTAAAGTACACCTAGGCACACACAAAATGACACTTTGTTTTTAAAAGTTGGCTCATTAATCACTAAGTGGTACCATGATATGTAGTGGAAGTGTAACTGTGTTACTGCATGATCTTGACATACAGATACAGGACTAGAAAATATATAAGGGTAAGAAGGTTAATGACCAGTAATTACAGTTCAGTCAAAGGTAGTGCAGATAATTACATTTTTTAACCTGGATTTAAAGATGGTCAAAGTTGGAGCAAGTCTAATATCCTCTGGAAGTTTGTCCCAGCTCTGTGGTACATGGTGACTAAATGCTTCTTCTTGCCATTAGGGCTCAACTGACTAGTTAATAAAGAAAATATATTTGCCAATAATTTTTAATAATAATAATGTTCAAAGTCAATTTATGATGTCTTTTATGAAGCAGAAATGGCAATTAGTCTCAGATTACTGATTATCAAATATCAAGATTTTTTGGCTTTATTCTGTTTCATACATTTGTTGTTTGTTTTGGATTGTTGGTCAGACAAAACAAGATATCTGAAGACATTGTCTTAGACTATGAAAAACTTTGATGGAACTTTTTCACAAATTTATAATAAAAAGCTGCAGTCTGCCTTTAATCAGATGCAATCTAGAAAGACATACTATCCATACATGACATACAAAGGAGATCAAAGTCCCCTTTTTGGGTTGGGAATTCAATACTGCTGAACACATGACTAAGGTAAAATTCTCATTAGACTGAACCAGAATGTTTTTATAAATAATCACATCTTTGACCCATGGCAAGTGCAATAAACTTGTAAAAGTTTGATTTGGCAGCCTCTTTAAAAGTTGATTCCCTTTCAAAACAGAGTAAGAGATGAAAATTGGAAGTCCTTCAAGGATATATGCAATGCTGCACCATCCCTCAACAGTCCACAAGAGGAGACAAGAGAATCGGTAAACTGTGTTTTCCAATAACTTTTTCTTTTGAGTCAGGTAAAACCAAATCCATTTAGCTTGTAGATAACAGTCAATTTTATATGAATGACTCTCCTAAGTCAACCTGGGGTATATGATTTTAGGAAATCGCTATTTGCAAATAACTTTCAATTCCTTTCCAGCTTAAATCAAGTTTTTTCAGAAAATTCTCTTTGTGGTATATTGCATCTGGCTGAGTGGCCTTTATTGCGCCGGCTCTCAGGTGGGCTTTTATATGGGAAGGCCGGACCCCGGGGTCCTGTGTCGCCTCAGGCTTATATTGAGACAGACACCAAAGTGACGATCTCCCCCAATAGCCTGACTCTCTCATTCAGCGAATCCTCTAAGTGAGTTACCTGTCTAGGAAGGTGGCTTAGATAGAATGAAACACTCACTTGTCACTTTTATTAACCCTCTTATACCCCCTTTCCCCCTCAACACCCCCCACCAAACCCCACAACCTTGTACTATTGCTCTAACCCTCTATCCCCGCCTAACAAAATCCCCATCTTTCTTTTCTTTTCTCCCCTACATTAACCCGCAATTCTCCCTATCACACCCCCTAAAGCCAAAATCATCTCCGTTTTGCATAATGCTCCACTTAAACTGATAGCAGTGACATGAGCAGGAGGGCACTCAGAGTGAGATGGAGAGAATGGGGAAGTGATGAAGCTTTGTCCCCTCTCGCTCTCTCACTGAGTATCACTCTGTCTCTCTCCCTTTGCGGATGGCTGTGTGCGGCATCAGATTTGTGTCAATCTGTTAAATGCGTGAAAACAGAAAAAAAAACTATTAAAATTTTATAGAGTACTATAGATGATGACTTAAGATTGCTTGTTTTCTCTGTCTAACAGTTTAAATCCCAAATTATGATTAAAAATAAAACGGAAAAAGGAAAAAATCCTGACATTTGAGAAGCTAAAACGAGAAAATCATTATCATTATTCTCTCTCAAATTCTTAATTTCATTTGATATTTAAGAACTTTTATTTGATTATATTGACTCAAATCTGATTCCATGGCTGTGACCCCTGCTGGGAGTTATTATCCACAAGGTCGCAGTTGGTCCCTTGTCCCATGAGGAGGACACAACCCCATCCTAATGTGGTCTCCCATTAGACCTGCTCCCATGAAGCCATACACTCACTGCACTACCCCTCCTCTTCCTCCTCAGCACACATAC
>JANJYP010011497.1:0-30093 GCA_024605115.1 Rastrelliger brachysoma | reverse complement strand
TCATATTTAAGTAAAGAAACATAATGGCTAAAATTCCAACATATTTTACTGGAATTGATCAAAATTGACTGGAATTTCCTGCGTGTTTAGGTTCGAAGCAGAGATCAGTTAATTCTGCAGTTGAGAGCTGAAATGAAGACAGCTGAACAGACGCATCAAGGGACACAGAAACAGGTGTGGTTTCTTGTTTGTGCCTGTTTGTATTTTTCCTGTCATTTTGATTCATTTATGTCCTTAGCTGGGCTTATTTGTCTGTATTTCTGTTTGTGTGTGTGTCATTTAAGCATATTTACTGGTTTTAATATAGCAGTTTTGACAGATTTTATGCTGTACCTGCTGAATAAAGTACAATTTATTAAATATCATATGTGTCTGTATATTTAGTATGAATGTTAGGCTGGACAAAAACAACAGATAGAAGGTTGTTATTTGTTAGTGGCCGTGGTGTGCAACTAATTTAATTTCTCTCCTTTTTCTTATTGCCAGTTTCTTCTTTTTTCATCTTCCAACTTTGCTTCATGAGAAATAAGTTGGATTTTGTAAATTTGCTTTCATTTTGGATTTAACTTTGTGTTCAGGCTTTTTAGGGAGCATTACAAGGGTCCTTAACCTGTCTGTCTATTTTTTGTTATTTCTTTAATATGCCGAGGCCAGGCTGAGTGAGCACCCATGTGTTTTTTTGTTGTTGTTGTTTTTTGTTTCCCCGACAATGCCCTGCTTTACACCCACATCTACCCGAGGGAAGTGCCCAAACCAACTACAGTCTTCTACTGTTGGCAACTGAGCAGCTCCATTAGAGCAGTGGGAGGCGTAACACCTTGCTCAAAGGCTCCTCGAAAGTCAGAGCTAAGGAAAGGGGAATTGTTACTCATTCATGTCTGCCGTGCCCACATTTTCCCATCTGGTCGCTGAGACTAAACTGGGAAACTCTCTGACTCAAGCCTTATTCCTTCACTTTTAGGCTGTTGCCGCCCCCTCGCTGTCTTTTCTGTCTGTGTGCATGTATGTGTGTGTGCTTTGTATTCCTACATAAAGTTTCTTCAGTTGTTCCATCTCCACCTTTTTAGTTTTCTTCTTCCTCTCTCATCTTGCTCAGGTGGTAACACTGGAGGGTGAGGTCAGACGTTTGAATGAAAAGGTCAGAGGTCATCAGGAAGAGACCTGCCAGTTAACTGAAAAGGTCAGAGATACTGAGCGCATTAAAGACCAGAAGGAGAAAGACCAACAGCAGCTACATGATCAGCTCTTTATTAGTCAGCAACAGGTAATGTTCTCCTCTCCTTGCTATCTCCCCTACAGGTGAATTTATTAATAAAATACATAGATCAGTTGAACTCTGAGCTCACATGACTGATGCAGAAGGCCGGAGCCGCAGAAGTGACCTGCTTCACAGCCACTTGAAGCAGAACAACTCCGAGCTCAGCCAAATACAGAGCAGTCTGAAAGATAGAGAATCAGAGGTCATGGATCCCAAGGACAGTTTAAATCAGCAGCATACATCCACAGAGAAGCCAAGCTTTTGTGTGTTCAGTTGTCAGTCATTTCAGCCATGAGCCTAGAGTAAAACAATCCACTGTGTTAATCCAGTGAACATAAAAAGCAAAATCAGATGCACTAATGCATCTGAGTGCGTGTGATCTAAATCACACTAGACAATCAAATAGTCAGTCTTCTGCCAGAGACAACAATCTGACCTGTTTACAGCATACAAGCTTTATTTTGCAGTCAACTCACATATATTCCCATCTACATCATCCAAATTACCAAACAAGACAGGATGACCCCTTTGTTTGTCAACCTCTCACATCCAATTGGTCCCAAACATTAATACAGAGAGGGAAAGATAGACCAAGAGATTAAAAAAAGACAAGAAAAAATGAGGAGAATAAAGTTATTATCAACCAAAGACAGTCATGTGACAGCCATGAATACTCAAACGGCAGGCCAAATGACGTTCATCGGGTCATGAGGGTCAAAGCGATGTGTTTTCCATCATATTTAATGAGGGTTGTTTGATTCCCCAAAGCACAAGCTCCTGATTATGGTCACAAGAAAGCCATGGTGTTCCCATTAAGCCTTGTTATGAGGCCTTTCATCCAGTGACAGACAGAAATGTTAAATCCACTAATAGTGTGTAGACTATTGGGTAGTGAATACATTAAAGTGAAAGAAATACTGTAACAGAGAGAGAGAAAGTAACATATGAGACTATAATAGGTAAAGTTCACATATGAGACTTCACTTTAGGTTGTGTATTAGTGTATTGCATTGGCTAAAACATTCACCATCACACTTTATTCAAATTGAGTGTGCCTAAACTTGAGCTGTGTCAATGGTTTTCAGCCAGTCCGTGCACACTGGTCATACACCTACACAGGTTGTTCAGTTTTTGACTATAAAGTAGAGTGCTAAAGTTAGTTCCTCTCCTCTCCTCTCCTGTCCTCCATCCCTTTCTTCCTTTGCATGAGCACCTTCTCTACTCAGTCGTGCTACCATCCAGCAAGTGTTACCCTTAGATGGAGCTGAGCTAATCCATGGTTAAACCAAGCTGCGGTGAACCACTGAAATCTAACTAGTTGGCTGTCATTAGTTGTAAACCCTCATGTTCTGATCCAGATTACAGCAGGATTAACGTGGATGAACTCAAGAAGAGTGTTAGAGCGGGTTTAACTTTCTCAACCTCTCCCCTTGAAAGGTGAGCTACGGTAGGATTCCTAGTGTAACACCAGGATTAAGCCTGGTTTCACTTCCTGGGTTCCCCTTTCATTATGGCAGAGGTTACTGCAGAGCAGCACTGTGTGTTTCACCATGTTAGGCGATGTTGTGTATTTGGTATACATGTTTTTAGTGTCATCATATTTCTGTATAATGTAACTGTTTATTTATGGGTTTTTTTTGGAACGTAGAGTCCAGATTAAGAATAATGTTAAATGCTTTTGGTCACAAGTCAGCTAGACGAGGATTTTAAGGCAACAACAGTTCTATTAAATTATAGAGCAAATATTTATTCTACATCACATGCATACTGCTTCTACTGATTCTCTATCTATCTGTTTTTGCTTTCAGATTGAAGCATCTGAAGAGAAACTGAAAAAGCAGGCGGTTGAGCTGGAATTTCTTCATCAGCAGTTGAAAGCAGCCAAGGAGCAGCTGAAAGAGGCCAGTTTGCGAGCTGATGAGCAGAAAGAAACCATCACAACTTTTAAACAAAAGTACACAGCAGCAATAGAAAAGGTGCACAGGGTGCAAGGGAGGGGGGTGCATTTAGAAGAGGAGCTACAGCATTCACAGCAACAGGTAGACAATGTTTGATAATTACATTCTATGGTAGTGCAAGACTGTTACCATGATGTTATTTTTGCTTGCTCAGTGCTCCTAAATACATTTCATCAGCTTTATATCTATTTTACATTTTATGTAACATGTCTTAAGTACTGTGAGTGACCCTGCAGTGTAAAATGCATTTAATTGCCCCATTCACTTTGTTTAATTGGCAGCTGAGAGAGTCCCAATTAGCAACTCATTCAGTGAAGGAAGAGCTAGTTGAGCTGGAGCTGCGGTACCATGAAAAAGTTGGCCAATGGGAGAGCTCGCAAGAGGCTCTTGACCAGTTGACAGATGAGCTCCAGGCCAATCAGAATCAACTGAGGGAGAGCCAGCAAAAAGTTGACCACTTCAAAAGCCTGATGGGTACCTTGAATGAGGAGGTGGACACATTCAAGAAGCAGGTCAAGCCACACATGAACACATGGCACAAGCATAAATGCAGGCACACACACCCATCCAATTTATCTGTCCAGATCCCAGTCTGTGTATAGCAGTAATGAACATTTAAAAAAAAAAAAAGATCACTCAATGATTTTGGAATACTCTAATTTAAAATACAATGTAACCAGTATAGAATTGTATACTTCTTTGTACAGGTTGTTACATTTCTTGATGGTAACATTTTGATTTTTGTGTATAATGATAATGTGAACTCAAATTCATATCTTTGTGTGCCCACGTTTGTGCCCAGGTGCTTCCCAGCTCTGTCATTGCGTAAGTGGGTATATGCCTCTGTGTGCACATCATTGTACACGTGTGTATGTGTGTGTACAAGTGTGCGTTTGTGCATGTGTGCGCTGGCGCGTGTCACTTAATATTTTCTCCTCTTTCTTTCTGTTTTATATTTACTACATCAGGCAACAAATGAATCATCTTTATTACAGAGAAATTTAATTTGGATGAACTTAACTGCTGCCGCCAAGGTCAGACGGGCAGAATGTCATTTTAATCCAATCAACTTTAATCTGTTGGTTATAAAAGAGTTAGGCTGTTGAAGAATGGCTGTATCTCAGGCCCTTTATTACACTGGCTAATGACTTTGATTGTGAGGCGCCTATCAAGAGGTTAGGAGTTCTTATGGAGCTTCACGTCCTGCTAATTCTCTACCTCATGCTACTGTTGGGCTCAGCTAATCCTATGATCACTGTTTACAAGAAAATCTAAAAAGTGAAATATTTTTATAAATTTAAACATGAATATTAAATCATTGTAGAAGTTATAGCAGTTCATACTTGAAGAAAAATGGAAATAGAAATGGAAAGCTACACATGGCCTGAATTTAGTATCTTGCCATGTTATCTCTGTTCTAGTCCATTTGTATTCAGACTTGGGAATGTTTCACTCCAACATAAATTGTGTCTACTTAGATGTCTACTTTTGAATTAGTTAAATCATTTGCCTATATAAAAGACAGCATATAATAGACCAAGATTGAGGGTAGTGATACATAAAGCACTTCTTTTTTTTTTTTGCACAATGAACATGTGCCATAATCTTAGTAATGAGGCACATGGTCTTTTTTGGAAAGGGACAGTGCTAAGAAGCCTGTTTGTTTCACAGACTAGATTTATGTGTTAATGCTACGCTAGTCATGTTGAATTTTGTCATCTTTGCTTGGAGTATCAAGTCCATGTGTCTATGTGTTCTGCAGCAAATCAATACACAAATGAGTGTAATACATAATGATGTGTCTCTTTAATGGCATATCAATGTCATTGTCATTTATTAGTAAGCCAGAATGCATATAATCTGTTGAAATTAAATTCATTATACAGTAAATGCACCATTTTATGACATTGCATTTTAAAAATTATATTTGTTACAGTTTTTAGATCCACTACTAATTTGTTTAAGGAGGAAAATGTGTTAACTGCAGCATCATTGTAAATGTGTTCCTTGAATTCCTGCTAAGGAGGATTCTTATTATGGCAACTGTTAATATTTTCAATGTTCAACTTTGCTCAAATCAGTCCACCAAAAAACCAAAGAGTATTTACAGAATTAGTAAGTTTACCTTTTTCCTTCTTTTATGTTGAATTTTCTCTCTATACTTATAGAAACTGATGTTTGAATGTGACCTAAGGCTGTATCAACAGAGTCATTCTCATTCTGATGAGGAGTACCTTAGCCTGCTAAGACACAAACAGCAGCTACAGAAGGTAAGGCCATAGGTTTTCTATACATAACACATACTCTTTTTCCAAATATTATTCTGAATTAATTGAATTCATTCACATTCACAAGCGATATTGATAGATTGGAGAATTAGCCTACATTTTACTGTCATTTAAAGGTAACGCAGCCCATAGGTTACGGTTTCTTCACACTGACAAATAATGCACAGGCTACATTCCAGTACCCACATTTTCTGTGTGTGTATGTGTGTGTGTGTGTGTTTCAGCGCTGCACAGAGCAGGTTCAGCGCCTTGCGGAGTGTGAAAAGGCTATTCTTCAGATGAAGTCAGAGCTGGAGAGACAGTAATAACGGAGTCTATAAAACTCTCATTCTCCTCTGCTGATCCTGGTTCTTGTCCTTGTCTCTCCACTCA
The DNA here is from genome assembly GCA_024605115.1 of Rastrelliger brachysoma. Classification (NCBI taxonomy): domain Eukaryota; kingdom Metazoa; phylum Chordata; class Actinopteri; order Scombriformes; family Scombridae; genus Rastrelliger; species Rastrelliger brachysoma. The sequence continues at coordinate 24,217 of JANJYP010011497.1, read as the reverse complement.
TGCCCTTCCCATCTGCCTCCACCCCCCACTCTCTTTCATTCTCTTAACAGTCTACTTATCAGGTGGCACGCAGTAGCTTTATGTTACACACAAAGTTGAACATAATTTGTACAAATTATTAATTAGTCATCCTTTTTGTTTTGTTGAAGACTTTTTTTCACTGTGTTACAGCACTACTGTATGCCTACACGTAAGTTCAGACAGGCCAGCAGACAGTCACTGTTCACTGTTCTCCCCACAGAAATCAGGAAAAGGTGGGTCTGAAGCAAAGTCTTGTTGCGTCCCAGCATACACTCCTTACCAAGCGCAGTCAGCTGGAAAAGGAAGTGACGCGCCTGAACAAAGAAGTTACACTCTTACAGCTTGATCTGGCAAACACCCAAAAGGTATAAAACATAATCTGCTGACCTGTCCTTTAATGTAGTTGCTGTCACATTGTTCTGACTCTTTTCCCCACTATTTTTATATTCAGACTGAGTTATCTCTGGTTTTCTTACATGTTGCTTTTGCATCACATCTCAGGCTAAGCACACAGGCTGCATAGAGGAATACTCGAAGCACCTCCACCTCAACCAGCACCACACACCAACCACTCATGTGACTGTCCTGTGATTGCCTGGCAGAAACAAATTGCCTTGCCATTAATTAAAGCACCAAATGGTGCCAAGGCTGGTGAAATTGACTCCAATTAAGAGCTCAATGGGACACTAAATATTCAAATTACTCAAAGTGGTGACTGTAGCCTGGCAGAGTGCCAACATTGCTGGCAGTCATAGACACATCCGTTGTGTGTGTGTGTGTGTGTGTGTGTGTGTGTGTGTGTGTGTGTGTGTGTGTGTGTGTGTGTGTGTGTGTGTGTGCGCATGTGTAGTCTTAAATGAGTAGGTGGAAGTGGAAACATGTGAGTTTACACATTAATTTCGGTGTGTGCAACTGATACAAACATCATGCTTAGCAATATTGTTTATTGTTTATTCGGATCCCCATTATCCTCTCCCTGGGGTCCGCTAGTAAAAACATGACATAGCAAGTCAAATACAAATCATTTTCATAATAAAACTGGACATCACCTTGGATATCACATTACTGATCTGAGTGAACTTAAAAACATTCAGTCAATAACAAAGTCCTCCAATCAATCAATAAATAATATCTTATTCCATTTTCCATGGAGTTCTTCTTAAAATAATCTCTTAACAATCTCTTAAAACTTGCCTTGCTGGATTCATTATTGATTATACCAGGTAAGATGTTCCACATTGTGATGATCATATGCTTGCACACACATACATCCTCACAAACACGTGTATGTAGGCAACCAGAGTGTATACTACTTTCGCTGTCAGTTCTTGTCCATTTATTCAGCTGTCTTCCCTGTGGAATATCACATAATGAGTCTGTGCCATGTAAGGACACATATATAGAATGGTACATCTATATTTGTCACATGCATTATGCATATACACATTATTAATCTATCATTATGAATATATACATAATTATACAAGAGTTTAATGCTTTACATGAATGCTCACTCATACATACTCTGGCTGACTTTAAGAGCAATTGACAATAACAGGGTTTTGAAGGAAACACAAACAGAGAGAAATTAAAAAACATTTATATAATATGGCATATTGTCATAATACACAGTCTTAATATACACATAAACACCCAGAATACATATGGGACATTGAATATGGTTGCTCAGACCACATTTGCAGTCAGTACAAAGTGTCAGGGACACTTGTGTATACAACAATCTATCCATAACTGCTGTGAAGGATGTTTGAATACATTTGCAGTGTGCAGAGTGAACAATCGTATGCCTTCAAACCTCCTAGCACAACTGATTTGGCCTATGCCAGCTATGCAGCTACACAACTATGTTAAGATAAAGGTTTGCATGTGTAGTATGTAATGAACGGTACTTTATGTCTAGTGTGTATATATATGCTTCTTTCTTTGAATCTTGAATCTTATATGTATGTATGTGAGAAAACAAAATCTGATATTAAATGTTCAAGACATTTTAGGCTCCTTTTGATACCTGGTCTGAAATGCATTCAGACCTGGCACAAGCTAAAAACATGCTGTGTTATAGTCCCCAAACACCACATGTGTGTACACAGTTGCTCAATCTATGTTCATTTCGGCCCTTGCTTATGCTGCAGGTACACATAACGTTCCTCAGGAAGTCAGAGGAAGAGCTGATGGTGGCCAGGCAAGAGGCTGCGAGAAGGAGCAGAGAGGTGGATGTTCAGAAAGGAGATGTACAGAGACTTCAGAAAGAGCTACAAAAAGAGGAGGAGACGGTGATGAGCTCCCTCAGAGAGAAACAGACCCTGAGTAGTCACATCAGGCAGCTGAGCCAAGAGCTTGAGGACCTACACAGCAAGCACCAATTGACAGGTAGCATTCAGTCAATGTATCCATCAATTCCTTATGTTAGAAATCCATCTGTCCATTTATGCGTCCAGCAAATAGCATTTCACTCAACCAGATACACAGAGTGTATACAAATTTCAGTCAAATATACAGTTATTTTGCCTCTGTGTGATAGTGATTGTAGTGACTGTCACAGAGAGGAGGCACAGCATGCAACAAACCAGACCTTTTTTTTAGATGAAGCCAGTAATTCACCAGTGACCAGTAAGGATTTCCCACCTGCACATTTGTGGTGCAGAAGCCAATGATTAACATGATAAATCTATAGAATTTGGGATGTTATATCACTTTGAATCACAAGTTGCCCTGATTTTCTTGTTTAGCTGCTGCTGAACTTTTGGTCAGTGGTCATGAATATCCAATTGCATGTTAAAGGAGCAACCGTATACAGTTTGCCATGTCTTTTGTTGAAGAACCAGCCACACTGCTGTTAGCTCCATCAGTTAGCTTAAATTAGCCAGCAGTGGTAGAGCAATGTGGTGATTCAGTTTCTAGCTGTCTGCACGCAATGTTAACTTACACACACACACACACACACACACACACACACACACACACACACACACACACACACACACACACACACACACATATATATACACTGTAGATAGAGGTTTGATTTAATGGTGTACTGCTTTAGCAGTATGGTAATGATCTGGTTTATGTGTGTGTGCGTGTGCATGGTGGTGGCCTTTGTAGTAGTGTGTCAGTGCAGGAATGGTGATGGCTGGGTCTCTCTGGGCACAGAAATGTCTCATTAAGAATTAACGTACACATCTACGGTCACGCCAGGCAAACACCTCACATACACACACGCACAGCCATTTCTCCCAACTCCCACTGCTTTAATTAGCACATACACACTTGCTCTCCGAGGTATACACACGTGCGCAGACACACACACACACACACACATACGCACACAATCACCTATTGTCCGCAGAGAGATGAATCTGAGGTCTCTCTCTGTGGCAGACAGTGGCTGGCTCGCTCGGTGAACACTGCTCATTAACAAGATAGAGACAGAAGGACAGCGCTGTGTAGCTTGGCCTTTGTCTGTGATCAAAACGCATTCCCCCAACTCTATGCTCCACACAAAACCACATATTATTCAGTTTTTACCTACAGCAAATACAATCCAGTAATGTAGAGCCCATTGTAATGACTTAAGAAGAATAAAGATGCATTATTATAACAAAGGGGGCATTGTTTACCTGGATATAGCAGTGGCCTGAATAGACTGGGTGAGGAGTCAGCTTGAGAAATTATTGTCATGAACAAAAGGCCTTTTTATTAACATGAAGCTCTTGTCGAGGTTTTTTCTGTATTATGAAAACATCACCTTGAGTGGCGATGATTCTTTTTGTTGCTTGATAACAGCAGATCTGCTCCAATAGCAGTATTGAAGTAGTAAATTTCAAAAATGAACAGGTTAGAATTCAGCCTGTTTGAACAGTACATACAGGCACAAAGAGGTATAAAATAATTACAAAATGAAAACATTCAGAGGAGTAAAGGCTCATCACAAAAGTGAATAGCTATTAAAATCATTCAAGACCCCACCACATGATTGTATTTATTTATTGTTGTTAACTTGTCATAGTGTCACCTAAAGTAGATATCCAGATATTAATCTATTTCTGTTTGTCTGTACAATTACAGAATTATTAATCTGGTAAATATCAACATAACAACAAATATCAGCTTAAATTTTTTTGTCACTATTCTCTTATTATTTTTACTACTGATTAAGAAGTTTGCACTGTCATGGTCTCTATCTCAGCCTTTCTGCTTCTAAGGCGACATGTCAAGTGACAAGAAACTGGCAATGTGTTACCTAAACTCTTCAGTTAACTGGGTGTTTACATAACAGTCGTGGGGATATGATGGATATTATATTAAAAGGTCTCTTTGGCCAGATAGAGAGAATTTCAGTGAAGGAAAGAAACAGAGGATGGGATGATGAGTAGGGAACCAGGGAAGTGTCACAAAGGATGAGATTGAAGCATCTAAGGGCAGCTGGATTCAATCAGACTGTGTCAAGAGAGGATGGAGAGATGGGAAAAAAGCAAGTGATTAAAAAGGAGTAGAAAAAAAGTCCTTAAACATTGCTCATGACTGTATATGTCAAATTTATCGTCACTATTTGACAGCAGGCATTTTCTGTGTGTTCTCAGTTCTCAGTATTGTGTTTCTTACAGAATACTGTAAAATCCACAAAGTAAATCCTGCAAAACTTAATAATGGACAGTATATACAATACTAAAGGTATGGAAGTGCATATCATAGTGTATACTGTGCAGTATACAACGTATGGATAATTAGAAATGAACACTTCATGTACATTGCAACAGATATTCAAAAGAGAAATGATCATTTGCAGTATGATTTTTTATATTTTAATGCAAATGTACAGAAAGTAATTAGGTGTACATAAATAGACTATGTTCCTAATCAGTAGAATAGCACACTGAACATGTCAGATTCTAAATAGCTGTTTAATTGTTTTAGGGGAAAAAAGTTCCCAAAGAGCCTACCTGTGACATAATGTTTAAAATATTCACAACATTGCTGAGAGTGTCATCTTGCATCTTAAATCACGCGTTGTGAGGTTGTCTGTAATGTGAAATAAACGTGATACTGTGTGACAACAAATGAAATCATAGCATAAACAAAAACACAATATCCATATTTCCACACTCCCACTAAAACAGAAATGTGATATTACCACCCCTCTGTGCTGCTGATGTGCATCTGCCTAAAGATGATGAAATCATTATCGTGTACATGGGCGTGCGTGCATGTATGTCTTTGTGTGTATGTGTGCGTGTGTGTGCTTCTACCCAATCTGGATCCCTGGACGCACACGTGCACAGGCCTCTCTCCTCCAATTCACCTCTATTACTAGCTATAATCCCATTTCACACTCTATCGATCCCCAAAACTGTTGTTCACCGGAACCAGCAGCAAACACTGGCATTTCTCCCCATCATTTCTACACCATTGTTCTTTATTACACAAAGAAGCCCCCCTTTGTCTCAGAGCAAACTCAGCCCTGCTGAAATATGAATTATAAATGTATGGCTAATAAAAGAGAAGGGGGAAAAGGAGAGAGAGAAGAGGAGAGAGATAGAGATAGAGAGAAGTGGTTGGTAGAAACATCAGAGAAAATGACTCCTTTACAAGAGTCTATTGATCAGTTTCTATCAAAGGGGGATGTCAGACATGAGATTACCTGGCAGTTTGAGCATTAGGTGCCGTGTGTTATAGCCCCGGGCCCTTGTACCGCTGCCAGAGGATTGTAAATAAAGCGGAGAGGAGAGAGCAGAGGGGAGTGTGTTGGGGTGTATGTGTGTGTGCGTTTTAGATTCTACGTGTGTGTGTGTGTGTGTGTTAGTCTTTGTGAGTGTTCACTGTTGTGTGCATTTTTCTTTTTTTCTTGTGGTGTATTTGTGTGCATAACGTTGTGCGGCTGTGTGCCTACACCTTTTGGCTTATACCCAAAAGCAGTGTTGCAAGCCCATGAAACTTCAGAAAGAGAGAGAAAGAGTCTTGGGAGGCTTTGGGACATCTCTCGGGAGCACCTTAGCCCGCTACGAATCCCGCAACAAAGCCAAAGGAAGCCTCTATGAAGCCTTATGAAGCTTTTATGAGGACCAGGCAGGGCCCAGCCTAGCCCCAACTTCTGATTCTGGGTTAGCTGGGTTTTCATCCTTCTCATGTTAAAGGTTAGCTGTGAGAGCAGGGTAATCTGACTGCAGATCTGTGATTACAGGCTGATGCTGTATGATGGGCTTTGAAGCTCATATGAAGGCATTGAGAAGGAGAGATTGACAGAGAGTTAGATTATGGACTAATGTCATACCTTAAGTTGTGAAGCCAGTATAAAAGGGTCAAGATAGTAAGAGGGTAAGGGGACCCAAGATCTTAGATTGTGGACTAATGTCATAACTTAACTCATGAAACCACTAAAAACAGGTTATAAAAGACCCCAGACCTTAAAATATGGACTACTTGTGCCTTTAGCTATGAAGTGAGATATCCAGAATCTGTGAATCCTCATTTAATGTGGAAAAATGTAGTAATATTTGGTGATCAATCCCTTCTAAGCTAAACACCCCCCATCTTATCTATTTGTCTAAAATAAATACCTGGTGTGTGCATATGTCAGCACTGCTGTTTCCTCTCTGTTTTGGTGTGTTTTTATATTTCTAGAAATTTCAAGATTCACAGCAAGTTGTCTGCCTCTCTACTTCATTTGTGTGTGTGTGTGTGTGTGTGTGTGTGTGTGTGTGTGTGTGTCAGCTGTGTGTGTCTGTCTCTCTGCCCATGTGTTTAGGTGCAAATAGAAGTATTTGTGTAATTGGTCAGTCTATGCAGCTAATTGCTCTCTCTGTGGTGGAAGGTGTCACTGAGGTCACCTCAAACTAATGCCTTGAATGTGAATTTGATCCCCCATCTCAAGTTTTCACATCTCTGCTTTATTGATTATTGAGATTCATAGCAAACTTTCACCTTGAGGTTCAGTAAAATAGCCAATGTAGGGTGCATACATACACAAACACACACACTCACACATATAAAAGTGTTTGTGCATTGTTAAATATTTAGCAATTTCAGTTACCACTTCAATTTTCCTCAGGCTTCAGTTTAAACAGTTTGGATGCTGCAAAACCATAAATTAATCATAGTTTTATTAAATGTAGATTTTCTTTTCTGTATTTCTTGCTCTCCAGTATTGGTTTTAGCTTCTCCACCATTCAATCTGTCCCGCCACCACCATAACAGCATGGTGCATGGCCCTAACAGCATTACAGCAATGCCCTAAACATTTTTCTACTTCTATTTCTCTCACTCAAATACACATGCACGCTCACAAAGTCAAGGTCCGTCCTGTAAATATTCAACACACACACACACACACACACACACACACACACACACACACACACACACACACACACACACACACACAGGAGCGTCCACACCTCTACATATTCAGTGCACACACCTTCTCAATATTCACTAGCCTTGGCCACCGATGGCTGACAGTTTATGTTATATTCAATGAATACTGAATTTAGTGAAAAGGTTTTAAGAGCTATGAAGAAACATTGACTCACAAAACAGCATACATAACAAAAAAGGGTGGAAGGAAGCAAATCCGAAATTTTAAATTCAAACTGTAAAGGGCCTGCAAAAGTAAACCTAACCAAGAAATCTGACTAGTGGGTTATTATGCACACGCTCAGTGTGGTAAACTACTAAGTGTAGGACAATGGGGTTTTATTGCATGTAGACGAGGAGAAGGCTGAAAAGTGAATGTGATTGAAGGGCTGCAGTCAGGAATATGAGCTCAATTGGCCTCCTCAAGGTAAAGAGTGCCATCTATTGACATAGTTGGGGAGCGCTTCTTTTTTTCTCTTAACAAAAGGGCTACTGCCCCATCTGAGTGTAAGCAGCGCAAAACATTCACTCCTTCCTTCTCTGCCTCTTAAAGGCATTCGGTTCCTCTTCTGTGGAGTTTTTCGTTTTGCTTTGAAGTTGACTTGCAGTTCATATTTTCCCACTCGTGCTGAACTTGACGAGAATCAATAATCACCTCTGTGTATGCATGTTTTGTAAATGATTCTATTAACCTCAGTCTGATGGATGATGTGAAGTATCATGTAAATCTTTAGACATATTTTTGTAAATACAAAATCTACTCAGACACAAGAGCTGACACTCTTTATTAATGTCTCAACTGGAAATCTTTTTTTTTTTCTTGCCTTATGGCCATTTGAATTAGGCCTGCTCTCTAATGAATCTTAACCAAGAGTGTCAGAAGTGAACTATTGCTCTTTATCTCACACTTTTCTTTTTCTGTCTCTCCTGTCTCTCTCTCTTTCTCTCGCTCTCTCTCCTGCTCAGTGGAGGAGTTGGCAGCCTGTGCAGAGGAGGCGAGGCGGATGGCGGGGTGCCTGAATGAGGGAAAGCTAGCAGAGGAGAAAATAAGGTAAGAAGGGAGAGAGGGAAAGAGGCTTCCTCTCTTATCCCATTTCCCATCGTCCCCTGTGTAAGCTCAGTAATCAAAAACATTTAGATTTTTTACGTGCACTGTACAGTAGGCTGTTTAACTGAACATGTGTTGAACAGAGCAGCCTTAAGCTTGAAGTAGTTACATTGTTCAAGAGAGTGTACAAAGTGAAATGCATAACTTTTTAGTCTGTCATACATTAAATGATCGTTTTTGAAGATTTGAACATCACACGATGTCAATAATGAACAACAATTTCTATGTAGTTTATTACTGAACAGATATCTAAATGTGTATTGATGGGACATGGTAGGTAAGCAGATGTTAGGTCATGGAGTTCAGAGTTCAGAGGTGAGACCCCTGGTTGACCCCAATGTGTCACCAGAGCTGCGGTGATGACATCAGCAAGCATGTATCACCCAGTAAGAGTGTGTGTTTGTGTGTCTGTTTGTGCATGCATAGTTGTGGTTGTGGCTTTGGCTTCAACATGACCTCACTGCAATGGTTCTCCGTCTCAGGGAGTTTCTCGGTTAAGTTGAGCCATGGAACATTTTCATCGTCAACCGACAATTTAAAACTCGGCATGGAGATTTTATAGGTTACATTCTGAATTATTACATTTTATTACATTTAAACCAATTTTAGGTACTGAATGGTAAAACAATCGCTGTGTCTGCATATTATATCCATTTGCAGAATCATGCTGTTTACTGTTAACCCAGTATTATCTAATAACTGCAAAGACATGAAAGGTTTTTAAGCAACAACACCATACTAATGGCTTCCATCTGTGCTGTGGGAAATCCCCTCCTTTCTCCACAGGATGCCTCCTCTCTTTCTTTCCTTTCTCTCTCCTCTACTCTGTTCATCCTATCATGTGTTCTCTCCATGGACCAATCTATCAGGCATTTTCTTTCTTTCTTTCTTTTGTTTTGGCTGTTCTGCTCCTGCTTCAGCTTTTACTACCACCGAGTTATTCGATTAGTATCTACAAGTTCACTGCTGAAACATTAAGTCGATGTGTTGAGACACGCAAAATTAGTCAGCTGTAATTTGTTTGGATAAAATATTTAGAATCAATGAGGTTTTTTTTCTTTCTTTTTAAACTGCTTACACAAGTTGTAATATTTTTTTTCTTTTTTATGAGTGTCTAGTTTTTGAGTAAAATAGTAGATGTAGTACATTGGGGGTGTACTAGTGATCTAAGGGTTTTAAGATGCTGACAATAAAATTACACTGTCCCCTGTTCTAAGTCCAACTGGGGATCATTCCCATTAAGCTTCTACTGTTCACTATGAAATACAGAATACAAAAAGAAATACCAAAAATACAAAAAAATGAATTAGCATATTTTTATGTGAAAATATGGATGTATGGTAGTTTTCTTTATGTTCTCTTACAGTAAATTTGAATGCGGTACAGAATACAAGATAAAACAAACATTTTGAAGATGCAGCTTTGCACTTTTATTTTTTGCTGTTTTTACACTATTGACATCAAACAATTAATCATTTGAGTATATGATCAGATCAGATTAACCAATTATGAACATGATGAATCAGTAGTTGTAATCCAGTGTTATCCAGTGTTTTTGTGCTACACTCTGTTTCTACAATTCATAAACTGAAAAAGTAACTAAAAAAATAAGTAAATTGACTCAGAGAGATAAATATTGGACTGCGCATTCATTTTCTGTATTTTTTTTTTTTATTTATCAATTTAACAGAAAAGTCAATAAAAATTAATGTTCAAATACTGACTTTGTGGTCTTTTCTTGCGTTGTTATTCATTTTAACTGTAAAATCTATAATATACTAACTTCAGCTCACTGTTCCAAAACTTTTGTTTGGCCAAAGCCCAAATATTTTGCTATTCATAAACCTGTAATTTCTCATTTTTATATTTGCTTTTAAGGGTTTGGGTCAAGAGTGGGGGGTGGTTTGTTTTGCTCTGTGCNAGGCTCACCGAGCGGCCGAAGTGAGCCTGTGGAGGGAGGTTTGTGGAAATGGTAATCATTTGTCGTATTGATCCCGCTGTAGCCAGGGCAGCCGGCACACACAAACTCACTCACACACATGTACACACACACTCACAGACACTAACTGACTCACATACACACAGGCGCACAGTTGCGTGGCAGGAATAGACCCCTCCGTATTGATCTCCTTCACATTCCCTTAGCTGGGCTGCCACTCACACTCACACATACAGTACACACACACACACACCCACACACATACTCACACTTTCTGGGCCCGATGTTAACCGATGTGGATTGGCTAAAAACTTCACACTTGAATATTGGACTTAAATATTTTAAATGTTACTTTAAAAGATTGATTTTAAAAATGCATCTAGATATAAGGATGACTGAAATAGAGAAACTGATTTTCAATAAACATTAACCTTATTTATAGTGATGATAACATGTATAGTGATAAGTTCCATTGGTTTGTTTGTGCGCAGGTCAATGGTTGTGAGGCTGGAGACGGAGGCAGCAGAGCTCAGGAAGAACCTCCAGCAGGCTGTCGATCAAAAACTGAAAGCAGAGAGAGAGAAACAGGATGCTCAGGACCAGGTAAATAAATACACACCAGACATGAATGACATCAGCAAATACTTCAGAATGTTTGTTTAAATCAGCTTGGAGCCTAGCACAGGCAGACTATTTGTCATATGAGCTGTTCAGATACTGTCAGGGATATGGTTACTCACAAAAACTACTTTCACCTCCTCAGAACATTTAAATATAATTATCAGCCTATTGATTTTTGTAGCTGACCCTACTCATTTTATTCTCAAGGTGGTATAAAGAAATATTTGCCAGAGCTGTGAGAACTAATCCTGCACTGCATAAATAAACACAAATGCCCATACACAATATATACTAATGTGATGTTGGTGAAATAAGTCATCTCCTCTCCTCTCCTCTCCTCTCCTCTCCTCTCCTCTCCTCTCCTCTCCTCTCCTCTCTTCACCTCTCTTCACCTCTCTTCTCCTATATGCCAAGGTCTCCCACAAGGTCTCCCACACCTTTCTTCCTTCCTCTTCTCTCCCTCTCTGCACCCCCTCTACCTTTTTGATGATTAGTGGCATATATCCGGTGCTAGAGCCCGGATTATCTTGTCCAAGAGAGGGAGGGGTGTATGCGGGACCTAAACCTGGCAAGGTGATTTGGAACGTTAATTCCTGGGTGTAATATTCCCTGATATTCCCTAATGTTCTGGCTGGGAGCAGAGGGAAATCTCAGGGGAGAGTGGTTGTCAGAGCTGAGCCGCCGCTGTACAAAGGCAGAATGGATAATTAAGGGTAAAGCCAAGACGGGAAGTGATGTTCATTTAGATTCGACAAACTTTGAATTCTGTCTTAAGATTCTGTGCACCGCTCTGTTCTCTTGGATCTTGATTTTGCATTTTGTTCAGATTCTCTTAAACTTTTTTTTTCATTTTCTGTCTCCCTCTCTGTCTGTCTTTCTCTCTCCATTTTCCCGCTCTCCTTTTTTTCTCTTCTTTTCTTTCATGGTATTTCTTTTATATGTCCCAATCTTTCTCTCTTTCTCTTTCACCTCACTCTTTTTTTTCATTCTGTCCTTGTGAATAATGCAGCTCGCATAGCGTGGTTCTCCTTTTTTCTCTCAACATTAGTGCACCAGGGTTTGACAATAGTCATAGCCCAGGGCCAGTAAGACACTGACTTGGGTCAGTTGATTGGTCAGTCAGTAGCCAAGCAAAAAGAGTTCTCTATCTTTTTCTCAGCTGTTGAAAATCCTTTCATCTTTCCCTGCACTGTGTGACTGGCCCTCTTTTCTCTGCTGTACATTTTCTGATCAAACATATTGCTCAACATGTCAGAGTCAGTCAGGGGTCTGTCAAGTCAGAGTCTTGCATGGAGGGGAAGAGGTAATGGCTATAGTGTATGAATTATCAAGCATAAAGGAAAGAACTGTCACCTTTTAATGGAAGCAACCTTTTCCTTGGGCTGAATTGTTGATTTGATTGCAATCAGTGTTATAATATTAATGACAATGTTTTTTGACATTACAATATGGCAAAAATTCTTATTAAAACAATCAACATGATGTTAGGTTCATTGAATTGTGTTCCACTGTTATGAATTATAGTTATGAATCAGGCAAAACTCTCCAGGCATATAATACAATAACACTGAAAACTAATAGTTAGTAATTAGTTTTTAATCACGTCTTGCTTTCAAACATTAATTTCAGTCACAGGTTTAAAAAAAAAAAAAGTGATAACATGATATGTGTGTATCATTATGGTACTTTTTCACTATTTCTTACAATATTTTTTTTATATTTTGGGGTAAGTGCTTTTCTTATTTCCTTCCTTTGTTTTCTTTATGCATTAAAATGTGACTTTTTTTCTCTGAGATAATGCATGAGACCATATCTTGACGAGGAGCAGTGACTTCCTAGAGCGGTTCCTGCTGGTCACTTCCAGGGCAAGAAATAATCCTGTTACCTTCAGATGAAGCCAAACTAGTTATTCCCCTGTCTCCACTTATTATGTTAAACTAAACTAAGTGGCTGCTGGCTATAGCTTCATATTTAACAGCCAAATCTTCACATAACTCTCAGCAGATAAGTTGATAAGTATTTTTCCACTATTCCTTTAAGGCAGTTGCAGCACAAACAGATGCTTTAACAATGGTTAATCCAACCCTCTTTCAGGCTGTTTTAAAGGATTGACAAACCACATTAATTAAACAACTCATCACTGTCATTTGCAGATTTACACCCTTGTTCTGCTTATTTAAAAGAAACCTCAGTTAATTTTTCAGTTCTGAAAACTGAGTTTGGTATTATAAGAATGCAGGTCATTTGATACTTTGTCTTTATAGCTGTTAAATCATTGCATTATTCTCTTAAATTAATCCCATACATTTGAGGGGGGTTAGCTTGTTTGTTGTTTCGAAATGTGTGCACGTTCTTATCTCTTATCTCTGTGTGTCTGTGTATTCGCTGACTGCCCCCTGCATACATACACATGCTTCTCCCCTTTGCATTTTTGCTGTCTTCCATCATTTCAGCAACATATGAACTTTTCAAGGAATTTGACTCCAAACAGTGTTTAAACACCAGTGTGATGACCGCTCTGACTATGATTCCTTCATTAGGTCCCAATCTCAGTTATTGACCAGCAGGAGATGAATTATCCGCTGTTGAAAAAAATCAAAGGGTTTGAAATGGTAAATGGTACACTACAGTGGCCTATAGAGGAAATCTATATTACAAATTGCCTTGGTGCACAGTAGCTGAACCTCAGATAGCNAATACCATAACGATGATTCTTTGTTTCTGTGTGTGTGTGTGTGTGTGTGTGTGTGTGTGTGTGTGTGCTTGTGTTTGAGGTAAATGTGGCATGTTTGTGTTTTCAGGGCCTGTTTAGTCTCCTCTTCTTGTCCATCTTTTAATGCGAAGGATGTGCATGTTATCCGCCAGTCAATTTTGTGCCCGCATGTGTCCCGAACGGCACACACGCAGACACACACACATCACTCAATCCTGCTCCTCTGCATGGGTCCAGTTCAAATACAAGTCATGGTAAACACTAGGCATGTTTTTCTTACTTCTGCTTCAAACACACACCATTACCAATCAGATCTCCTCTCCCTAATTCCCTCTCTCTTTCTTTCTCTCTCTCTTCCACGCACACATACACATGTGCATGCACAATCATTAGTCATTAGTGTGTTTACCTCAACATCTTTTAGCATGGAGTAAAAGATTTCAAACAGCTTTAATGAGAATTTGCAGGGATGTTTTCAGAAAGCAAAAGTTTATGAGCATGAAAACATGCTCATAAATGTTTCTTAGTTCCCCAAATACTTTATAACTATTGATGTCATCCTATAGAAATACAATTAGACAGTAGCTTTTAATCACTCTGTGTCAGTAGGGTGCCAGTCTAGTGATTAGAGAGACAAGCCTGGTATCCTTGAGCATTGAATAACAAATAGTCCCACTAGCTTCCTTTATTCTGTAAAGTTTAACATGGAGGTAGGCATAGTGAAATGTTTCCACAGTTATCTTCACCTATCAAGCAGAGATAAACAGCAGTTAAGCTGCCTAATGTAATTATTTTTAAGATACATATATTTAACTCTTGTTGTGTGTGCCGTACATTAACATGGCTATGTGGGTGTAAACATGAATATGATGTCTTCATCATTTTGGTGATGCAAAGGAGAGTTGGTCACTGGAACGCTCTTATCTCTTCACTGATCTCAGTCATTATACCTGATAGAAGCCTTGAGTCTGGCCTAATTAGCTAAGAATGACCCACACTAGATCACCAATTTTTACACACACACACACACACACACACACACACATACAGTACACACACAGGTTCGATGACGGAGGAATGAGAACAGACAAATGAAGCTCATTTGTTTAGTTGATGAATAAAGAAGTGGCCCAATTGTCTGACTGTTTAACCATGGAATGGTATTTGTTCAATGCATGTGCACATACATGTGCATACATGTGTGTCCCATCACCGTCCCACACAGCTCATTAAGCTACAGTCTTATAATTTATTTGAGAGATGGGATAGACAGTCAAGCAAGCAAACTTATCTGTTTTTCTCCTGTCTTACTCTCTATGTAACTTTCTGTCCCTCTGAACTGTCACACACAATTTTCCTTGACTAAAGACCACATGTCTTTGTTTCTTTGTAAGATGCATGTGTTTTCTGTCACTATGTATATTTTTAGTGTGTATAAACACACTCTTGTCAGAGCAAAAGGTGTGCTTCAATAAATTAATCAAATCTACTTCATGAAGTCAGGGCAAGACTTTGAAAGAATTCAGTGTGCAAAGGCTCATGGGAAGGACTTTGTGATAAAATTAATTCAGCAAAGAGTGAAAGAGAAAGAATGAAACTCACCACACATATAGTTGAAGGCTTTTTCTCTCATTCTCAGGTCAGGTTTGGTTTTATAGTGATAAAGTGATGAACTACCGAAAACCTTTTGTTCTCCAGATGCTCATAAAATTGTATTTACCTCGTTAGTTATAGAAAGATGCCAAAGCGAATTCAGATCAGGTGGTCAAAGTTCAAAATCATGTTTAGGTATGCAATGTGTGATTAAATGAGTCTTTACAAATCACATCTGACACTCATTGAAGAGTGTCTTATTTATAAAAAAAAATTACTTGAGAATGCTATTTCTGCATTACAAATATTCAAGGTCAACCTTTAATCATCCCACCTTGGCTGCAGGTTTTAATCTACTAAAATCATCTTAACAGATTCCAAAAGAACTGTGTAATATCACCCTACTGAAAAATTCTTCCTTTTGAAAAGGAATAATCTTTTCTGCCCAAGGCAATAACTCTACAAGACCTTACCTCTGTCTAACAGAGAACTCTCAGAACTCTCAGCTTTATAGTTTCTGTCTCAACCGAACTCCAATCTGTTTTGCTCCTTCAATAACTTTGCTCATGCTGAATTTACACCTCTTCATACTCATACTCTATCTATCTATCTATCTATCTATCTATCTATCTATCTATCTATCTATCTATCTATCTATCTATCTGTCTGTCTGTCTGTCTGTCTGTCTGTCTGTCTGTCTGTCTGTCTGTCTGTCTGTCTGCTGATATTTAAGTGAGATTAGGATTTTTGCCGAAACTGTGTATTGTAAATTGAAATACATTAAATAAGTTATTATTAAATACCAACCACTATCACATGATGTTTTGACTTTACATTTTAGTAGAGTGCTAAATCAAATAGGGAAAGAAATAAACACATCTTAGTTATTTGCTGTTAGTGACTTGACTGCATTTCCCAAACTCCTGTTTTATAAACTCAGCACTAAACAAGACAGTAACAATGAAAATCTAAAATTGTTGTCTTTTGTGTAGCTGCTGTCTGCTGTGCTCTGTTGCAAGCCGGTCAACTAAACATCAGCTTGTCAGCCAAATGGAAATATTTCATGTCCAGGACATATTCATAGGGTTTTATTGTTAGAGAAACACTTCTGGCTCGCTCAGTGGTGCAGTAGGTTAGAGCGTATGCCATGTAGAGCAATGCTCGCGGCGGACTCCAGTTCGAATCCCAGCCGGAGCGTCCTTTACCGCATGTCTACTACTCTCTCTTTCTCCCATTTCCTGTCTACCAACTTTACAATAAAGGCATCTGTGCCAAAAAAATCTTTTTTTTAAAAAAGGGAGACATTTCTAGCAATTGTAACAGTCTTAGAAGTNTCTCCCATTTCCTGTCTACCAACTTTACAATAAAGGCGTCAATCAGTCTTAGAAGCAGCACTACACAGGCTGTGTGTTTACTCTGCCAAAAACAGCTAATGGACTGAAAGTTAAGGATTTGTGTTAAATTTGACATTTGATACAATACTAAACCATACTTTTACAATTTTATTAGAACTATTCAACTTAAAAAAATGTTGCTTAATTAGTATACGCTATATAGTATGTGTGAAGTATAAAATTATGGTTTAAATCAGAAAATGTACAGCAAAAAAATACAAATCTGAGCAAGTAATTCAGTCCCAGCTTTTGTGCATGACAGTTTTCCATACTTTGAGCTATGAACATATTTCTATTGAATCCTTACATAAAGGTATTTAAATTTTCTGTATATACTGTATTAAAATGATAGCTTGTAGATGAGAAAACCTCTTGTACCTGAATAGTGGTGGAGAATCTTGGAGAATCCCAAGGCTGCAGTTATACTAGTTGTGCTCATACAGGCTAGATATAAGATAGGGGACTTCAATAATAGCAGCTGCTGATAAACAACTCAGCAGCATGCGTAGGAGAGTGTGTGATGAAAGGACTCAGGGAGAAGGAGTCGGGCCATGCAGCAGCAGACGAAGGTAATTAAAGAAGCCATCATCAGCATCATTAATATGCTAGATCTGCTGTGGCCCACTGACTAGTCTAATGGAGAACATGTCATCATCATCACCATTAGGGAGAGTGGGACACACATAAACACACACACTCACAGTCTTAATGTTGGGTCACGCCATGATTATCACCATTAAGCCTAGAGTGAGAAGACCTGCTTAGGAACACTCATTCTCTGCTGCCATCGTACATGCACACGCACACACACACACACACACACACACACACACGCACACACGCACACACACGCTTGTAGATCTTTAATTCAGACCCTGTGAGTGATAAGTATGCATATTTAAGTGATGTCAGGCCTGTTGGGTCTTTTAATTAGACAGAATGAATGAATGTTTTATAAAAACGTGTTTAACAATAAATGTGTTCATTAATTTGATGAGAGGATGTGCTCTGATGAGCTGAGTGGAACAGAGTAATGGCTCATATTCAGCTCTGGCAGTTTGATGATGATGATGGCAACAACTAGGCGATCTGTTTCTGATTTTTTTTTTTCCTCATTCTCATGTTCCTCCCTTTACCCAGTAAAGTTTACTTTGAATTATGTTTAGCCCACGACCTTGAACAGGTTGTTCTGTTTTAGTGTAAAATGCACCTCTGTCCTGTGCAGCTAATGTGCAATGTGATACCAGTCCACAGCTCTGTGGAGAACAGAAAAGATGGAAAATCCATTAACTGCTGAAGTCCCCACAATCATTTTTTTTCTGTCTCCAGGTAGGCTTTGAGGATTGTCATGAAAACTTCATTCAGATGTATAAGTTCAAATAGATTGTGTGAGTCCATAAAGTACATCTCCCATCTATTGTCAATGAAAAATGTGAAGTTTGGACCAGACAACCCTGCCTTCTTTGATAGAATAAACTATCAAAATGATAAATACTGTTGCAAGCGCTGTAAAGATTCCAAATCCTCCACCAGCACCTCATAGTCATCTCATATTTTATTGCATTTAACAGAATAGACCAATGGTATCACCAAACTTGGGTGTACTGTAAGTGTGTCCCAAATGCATTTTGTTGCCCCTTTTTAGCCCTCATCATCTGCTAAAATATTTGTGCAACAAAACCAATCTAAATGTTAAACAGGTTTACTGTTTTACTCCTCCCCCTGCTTGCAATCGCACCTCCTTGTCCTTTTCCCTTTTTCTCTAATATGTCCCTCCCTCTATCTCTCTCACCCCCTCTCCCCAACCCCTCTTTCTCACACACCCTTTCACTACCTCCCTTGACTCTGGTGGAAACAGAGTGATGGTGTGTAATTTAGTCCTAATCACAACATCAGACTTGCGCTGCGATTTACATCCCTCCACCAGCAGAGCCAGTCAGACAGTCAGGAGGGAGATGTTAATGTGAGACCACAGGTAATTACTGTCATTACAGCACGCCACAGATCCTGCCACTGTGTGTGTGTGTGTGTGTGTGTGTGTGTGTGTGTGTGTGTGTGTGTGTGTGTGTGTGTGTGTGTGTGTGTGTGTGTGTGTGTGTGTGTGCGTGTGTGCTACTGCATGTGGAGGTGTGTGTGTCTGTGTGCCAGTACATTGTGAGTGTGTTTGAGGTTTGGAATTGTACAGTTTTATAGTTTTGTGTATATAATTAATAATGGTGTATTAACATGTGGTTTTAGCCAATAAGTTCACAGCAGAAGTTCTTTCACGTGACATTGCGTCGATGTATGAGACAAATCACGAATGAAATTCCAAACAACAGGAGATTCACAATATTTATTTCATCGTTGATAAATGTAATTACAATTGATGCCCTGACTCAGTTTACTCCACAAAATTCAATGATTTGCTTGATCTAATTTCATTGTTCTCACACTTTTTCTTCATTGCTTTATTTGTTGAAATGCAGTGCTTCTTTAAAGCAAATGTAATTAAAAGTGTAATTCTTCATCATGTTATGTGATTTGAATTATTGATTATGTGTCACTTTCATCTTCACAACTTCTTTTCACATCTAAGGTTGCCTATTCATTTGTGTTGATGAAGAGTAATGCTCTTCTTGAACTGCACTCACATCACTGTGACAAATGAGTTTTCCTGAGTCACATACAGACTTTGTAAATATTCAATTCTGAGGCAAAGTCTGCAGTATATAATCATTTGGTACAGTATTTTTGAATTAGTGAGCACAGTTTAAACATTTGAATTTGCAGCCAGTGTTAATATTGCATTGTGTATTATACTGTAAAAACATAAACAAACCCCCTCATGTCCAAATCAAAGATCATGTGAAATAAAATGATAAACTCTTGAACTGTTCAACTTTTATACTGGCTGTCCTCTCTGTAACCCAGGTCTGATGTGCTACAATATTAGACTAGCTTGTCTTAGGTTAAGTTGTAAATAACTTAAAAGCTTACATCTCTCTAGTCTGGCATTCAGCTCTGGGGGTTTTTTTTTGTTTTTTTTTAAACCTCAGGCAGCTAAAAGTAGCTCATTGCAAACAATATGCTGTATACATGCTGTATTTCAGTTGTTCTGTTTAACCACGGACTATCACTTTAAACATTTCATAATTTGTATTATCATGTACCACTGAATATATTGAAGGGTTTTGTCATACATTAATTTTCACTAAAATGAGATTTTTCAGCTCTGCATCAGCAACATCTGTTGGCTTTTTGGCTCTATCTTACATTTGACTCTTGTAGATGCAGATCAACAAAGATGTTTTTTTCTTCTTTTTTTTTACACACAATAATCAAAATACACATACAGTCATACACATACATGCACAGAATTAATCTTAGAAAGCACCTGATATTTTGACATTCCAGGTTAATCATGTGACATTTTTGGATACTTAAATCATAGCTCACATATTGGAAACTTTTTTTTCATGTTTACCCAAGTCTTTGTGGGTAGATGGTATGGTATATCAAGGTGTTTCCATGTCGATAAGGGTAATGTGTCAGGGTCCCCAGAGTTTAGGCCTGGAAAGGTCCTGACTGATAAGCAGAATGAAAAAGTCAGCAGTTTGTCCAGTGCCATCCCATCGCTGTTTTCACCCCACACGAGTCGTCTCCTCTGCAATCTTTTCTTCAGTCTGCCCCCCACTCCAATCCCCCACTTCCCATCCACCATCTTTCCTCCTTTGCACCTGTTTAATACCTCACTCTGCTATTTATACCTGCATCTGTAAATGCCATCTGCTTCATCCTCATTATTCCCCATTTAACTAATTTCTGTCATATTGCTATTATATTCTACTTTAACATTTATTTTCACCCTTTCTTTCCTATCCATGTATTATATCCTCACTTATCCAACTTTTATTTCTGCCTTCATCCCACATTCAAATACTATGCATGTGTGTGTATGTGTGTAAGTGTACACGTGTGTGTAGAGTGAGCGTAAGACTTAAATCCCATCTAAATTGGGAAAGTCAATGTTAAATGTTGACATTTTCTTTTAAAGAAAGCTATTCTTTACACAGCAAACCTTAAAAGTATATATTAATCATGCAAAGAGTGAGAATCGGTCTGTCTGTACTGCACAAAAACAATCAATATAGAAAAAGTTCTTTTAAACTTAGGGAAATAATTAATTAGAGATGGAATGTGAAAACGAAATGTATAGTTTTTTACATTGTTGGCATATTTCTGTCTGTGCAGGTGGACACACTCCGGTCTGAGCTTGAGGTGATGTGGTCAGACAATGCAAACCTTCGCCATGAAAGCCAGCTGGTCATGGATAATGTGAACCGCTGGATCACTGAAAAAAAGTATAAACATACTCACAATACAGTGTATTAAAGGAAGTTATCAGTGTTTTTGGTTGAGCTGTATATATACAGTACACATAATTGGAAATATTATTTATATTGCTATTGTGTATTTGTTCATGTNCAATACAGTGTATTAAAGGAAGTTATCAGTGTTTTTGGTTGATCTGTATATATACAGTACACATAATTGGAAATATTGTTTATATTGCTATTGTGTATTTGTTCATGTTTTTTTAGGAAAACAACAACTACTGTAAATTAATTTTAGTGTCTGATACTGAAAAATACAATATGGTAACTAGTAGGTGTGTACAAATATTACCTTTACTTTTAAATTTCAGAAGTCTGGTTTTTTCTCTTTCAGGGCTTCCAATGAGAACCTCACTGCGCAGATGAAGGCCCAAAACAAGATGCTGCTGATTATCACTGAAGAGAAAGAGTGAGTGTTTATTTCAGGGTGATATTATTATATACACTATTAATTAGTTTAATTTTTGTTTGTATGTGGACATCAGTGTGTACATGAATGTATCAGCTCTGCATAATATATTTGTTAAAAAAATGATGAAAGATTAAAAGCTGAATCCTGTAATAGGTCACCTTTACCATCAAAAGGTAGCTTGTGTGTGTGTGTGTGTGTGTGTGTATATGCATGTGTCTGTTTTTATGTGTAGCATGTGTGTTTATGTGTGCATGTGTTGGAGTGATTCAAGTGGACTCTCTAATATGAGCACCTGACAGTCTTTCTGCATGCCTGCATCATCATGACTCAGAAACGCGCACGCACACATACATGCGCATCCATGCACATAATACTCACAGATATAAGCGTGACATATTCCTCTTTCGAGAGATCAAAGTGGTCTAGCCATTCTCTGTCATCCCACCCCCCTGTGGTGCCATACTTCCCTGTAGCCCGCCAAGCAGCACTAAAACTGTCTGTGTGTCTGCTTTTTCTCTTTCTCTTGAAACTTTCACTCTGTGCGTGTGTGTATGTGGAGTGGGGTTGTCATAGGCTACTTTCAGAAACAAATTTCTATGTAGAATCCAGTTATAGTCCAGCTAAAAGCCATGTCTCCAATTACCTAACAGCTGTTTTTTGGGTCAGTGGTTATGGTTAGGGTTAGGCAAGTGGTGGTTATGAATGAACTCTATTTAATGTCTCCAAATGTGTGTATGTGTGTTATATACAGTTCCTTCAATGTTTCCTTTGTACTCGACACCTTCCTTGAATATGAAGAATGTGATATTTCTGTTTCTGCTCTGATATTGTAAGACAACTTTATGCTTCATATTTGTAAGTTAATAGTACAGTAAACAAATAAACAAGAATCTCTTAAGTACTTGCTCTAGAGTCTGGCAATTGGTGGTATAACAAAAAAAGTGAAACAAGGGTAAGTGATAAATAGTTTCAGAAATATAGCTTTTCATTATAGTGGACCATGATATGCGTGCATTTGTTTGTGTGTCTCAACTGCTGATGATGTCTGAACTGCTAGTTAAAGGCTGTTCTCAGCACTGAGAGACACGAGCACCGTTGCCACTGTGTGGCAGAATATTTTGTCTGCCATGCTAACAAGAGTCTCTTGATGATAACAGATTCTGTCTTTCTCTGTGCCTGCCTCAGAATGTATATTTCCCCCATTTGACTCTGCGTCTCCCTCGCTTTGTCAGACATCTTCAGGAGGCTAATGACACATTGAAGGTGGAGGTAAAGAGGCTGAAAGAAGTGGTGGATGAGAAGGAGAGAGAGATGGGACGCTTCAAGGTGAACAAGTGCAAAGAGGAGAAGAAATGAACTACAAATAGGGAGAGACAAAAGAGAGTTGATCACAAACAGCTTTGTTTTTCATTTTATAATTGTTTGCAGGCCCAGATCCGAGACCAGGGCACACGGCAAGATGAAGCAACGTGAGTTATCTGTGTGTGTGTGTGTGTGTGTGTGTGTGTGTGTGTGTGTGTGTGTGTGTGTGTGTGTGTGTGTGTGTGTGTGTGAACATGTGTGACTGTACATATAAGTGCATACATTTGTGTGTATTCACCAGCTGATCAGAGTTTAGCATTCACATCCAACAAAAGCGTTGCCCACCATGTTTCGCTCTTTCACACGCAATCTAGCCCGAACAAAGCTGATGATGATAATAACAGCAGGAGTGCCAAGTTGTGAATGAAACACCCCGTGGGCTTAGCCACCTGTGTGTGCCTGTGTGTGTGTGTGTGTGTGTGTGTGTGTGTGTGTGTGTGTTATGTGTCTTCTTCAATCTGAATGCGTTATTCATGCTGTGCCTTTAACAATGATTACACTCCAATCAAGGGCCCATCCTCTCCTGCTTGCCACCCCCATGGCTGTCAAATAGCATTCATCAATAGAGAGGAGATATATTTATTATGTTCATTAAGGCAATGAAAATGAATGTGGCACAGATGGGGATTGGGTGTAGGATGGAAGTGAGAAAGGAGATCGTGTGTGAATGAGTGTGTGTGTGTGTGTGTGTGTGTGAGAGAGAGAGAGAGAGAGAGAGAGAGAGAAAGAGAGAGAGAGGGCGTTTGTGGGGGCACCTGCCTGCAGCAGTACTCCCCATATCCCTAATGTGACCCCCTAAGGTCTCCCTCATTAACAACCCCCCCTCCCAACCACACCTCACCTCGTTTTACACGCGTACTCACACTCATGTTGCGCCCCTCCCCTAACGAACCACCAGGCTCTGTTTCCAAAACGGATCAGATTTGTTTTGACTGGGGTAGGTTTCCAATGCTATTCAAAGCTGTCAGTCATTTTAATGATATCATTAAGGGGCCGCGACAGAAAGATGAATCACTTTTCTTTGTCTTTCCCTCATATGTGAATGAGAGAGAGAGAGAGAGAGAGAGAGAGAGGGACGGAATGAGAAAGAGAGTTCATATAGATGTATGCATACGAAAGGTTTTGATTGAGCTGAATATAATAACACGGAATGAGATAAAAACAGTGAATGAAAGACTCTTCTATAGTGTTTCCCCATCTATTCTCTATTCTTCTTTTTGCTTATTATGAGGATTCCTAATTTATTTCATTTCATTATTAACCCCCCCCCCCCCCTCTCTCTCTCTCTCTCACACACACACACA
>JANJYP010011485.1:0-11589 GCA_024605115.1 Rastrelliger brachysoma | reverse complement strand
AACCTGAGAGAAACATGCCATAAAATGTACTATTTCCTACTTGATCAATATGTCTGAACCATAAATTTCTTTATTTCAGCCCAGCTCTGCATGCCATGAGCCTGCCCATCCTCACCTGCTCCTATTGTATGCGCAAAGTGGGCCTGTGGAATTTCCACCAGATGGAGGGAACAGGAGGTGAAGGCGACGTCTCACCAAACAGCCCCTCGACCCAAACAACCGGTCCGACCTCAGCTGTGCCACATGACAGCCAAGGGGACCGCTCTATGTCTGCGTCACCTACTCCCGCTACAACTCCATGTCGCATGAAGCTCAGAAGCCAGGACTCCACCCGTTCTGACCAGGCAAGCTTTAACCAAAGAGAAGCTTTTAAATTATGTGCAGCATATCTTATAATCTCTGTGAAATAAGGACAAATTGAATCTTCAAAACTTGGTAGGTGGATTTTTTTTTTTTTTTTTTTTTACAGAGTTCTGTTATATGTTACAGGGTGAAGGAAACACCTCCATTGTGGCCCTGCGTGCCAGAAGCAGAGACTCACCTAGCCCTAGTGAAGATCTGCAAAGTCCTTTGAGCAGGGGCAAGAGGCCCACAACCCGCAGTCGAGGGCAAGGGGACAATTCTGGGGGCGATGGGGCTGCAACCCTGCAACACCCTCCCAAACGCCTGTGCCTCTCATCAGTTGGTGGTCCTGTAAGAGCTCACATTACTGCTGAATTCACAACTTGTTTTACATATTTTACTATGACCAGAGAAAAAATGTAAAATTTAATGATCTCTGCAGTACACATTGTTTAACCAATGACGCAGCATTTTTTGAGTAACATAATTATTATACAAAACTTGTTGTATTAAAATCACAACTTCTGTCATGCGTCCATGCAACTTCCTCTTACCTAACATATTCTGCTGTAGTTGCAGAAGGTTAGATAGAGGAGGAAGAAATTAAAGCTAATCTAACATGTGAGAAAGGGGCAAGTTTCAGAAGAACACCAGAAATGAGAACTAAAGGGAGTTCTAATCAAGGAAGTGAATGTCAAAATATGTATCCAAAAGTATGTTGATAGGTGCATATTCTATTGAAACTGTATCACAAAATACAGTACGATGCTACTACTTCAATTCACTTACCAAACTGAGTTTCACATTATTAACATTTTATACCTACTTCTTTGTTTCAGGATGGGCTTCTGCACAAAAATGCATTTGACCCCCTCGCTCAGCACAGGGACTGGTGTCCCTGGATCGCAGCAGGAAAGGAAAACTTAGATCCAGGAGCCGTGCCCTTTTTAGGTGGGGTTTCTTCACTTCATCAGCAGGGCTGGAAGGCTGCTCTCAACCTTCTCATGCCCATGAAGAAGAACTCTAACACAGTGGGAGACAGTCCAACACAGGCAAGTCTCTGAAGGAGGTTACTAGATTCTGGGTTTAGCGCTCCACTGACTATCCCATTGTTGAAGCCCAGTCTCCTTCCCTAATTCAGTATCTGACATTTCTCTGTTTTCTCTTTCCCCCCAGGGCCCTCGTGACAAGTCTAAGAGGGTATTTGCTATCTTCCGTCAGTGGCAGGTATCCTCCTCTCCATCTCAGTAGATTGTTTCCATCCAAACAGCATCACAACACTGGATTGATGAACTGACCTTCCCTCTTTTTGTGGTACAGAGTTTGTAGTACCAGCAACAGGAGTGTCCTATCATATCAATGTGTATGCCAGCCAGTAAAGTTGTTTCTGGAGGAAAATTTGAGTGTCTTTAGACAAAATGGANACTGGATTGATGAACTGACCTTCCCTCTTTTTGTGGTACAGAATTTGTAGTACCAGCAACAGGAGTGTCCTATCATATCAATGTGTATGCCAGCCAGTAAAGTTGTTTCTGGAGGAAAATTTGAGTGTCTGTAGACAAAATGGTTGAGTGTCTTGTCTGTGAACAGTGATATATGTGAAGGATGCCTGTGTAGCTTTAAAACATGAATTCTACTACATGAATAATGGGATGTGCAACTTTTAAGGCCTTGGTTTATGTGTCATGATATATAACACACATCTGTGTAAGAATTTGTCACAAGCAAGGCATTTTCTAATAACCTCACATGAAGACTGTTTTGGTAGTCCTTCATGACATCATGATGATCCGGTTTCCTGTGGAAAACAAAACAAGGAATCCGTGATGCTGAATAAGTGCCAAATGGCTCGACACTGGAAAGGCAGTGTTTACCTTCAATGTATGTTGAGTCATTTGGAATGGTAAACATTAACCTCAAATTAACAAACTGTGAGGAAGTCCTCTTTTTATACGTGTACTGTGTTGCTTATAAAGCAACGTGATTACAAGTTCTCTTTGAAAAGAACCTATTCCTTTTGGAGTAATGAAATGTTTTTTCATTCAGTTAGGAATAAGTGCTGAAATCCTGATTAATGCAGGCAGATAAAATCATGTGCCATCAACATCAACCATGTTTTCAATTAGATTCAGGATTGCCTGTACTTCATTTCTGCCTTCCTGTGACATCTCGTTGTTGATGCAGTCCTCACTATCCTGCATGTGCTTTCTCTGTAGAATTTCCTTAGGTTTAATAAAATGCTCTTCTGAACGTTTCTTTAATATTGCATGTTGTTTCCCTGATGCATTTTAAATAACAAATAAAAAAGATGAATTGGATATGAATGACATTATTGTATTGTAAATATAGCATGGCTGTTAATGTTTTACGACAGACTTATTACGGTTCACACAGTGACTCAAACTCTTGCGTTTGTAAATTTTCAATATAGAAACTTATGACTTAATCATTAGTGAGGATATGGGGAAAAATGGTATTGTCTCAACATTGTCTGGATTTTGCCCAAAATATGCCTTAGTATTGTTTATTTCTACTACTTATTTATGTGACAGCAAGAAAAAACTTAGATAATTCTTCCCCCAAAAAGAGTCAGTGATCTACAAGTGGCAGTGTCTCTCGCTGCATCATTGAGATCATCTTTAAATTGTTTCCAGCTGTGGTTAGACATTTAGAAGTATACGTTCACTGGTGTCTTCATTAGGTACACCTGTGCAATCTAATGCAATCCAATGCAACAGTTTTGCTATAGATTCTACATTTTTGAAGCTTTTCAGTTTTTGTTAACTTAGTCAAGAAGGTGATATTTGTTATTGAAGTCATAGAGATATATATTCAGGTGCATTATATTGAAAGGTGTTCCTAATATTTTGTCCACTTCATAAATATATATGAGGTGAGGGGGGGCAATATTAGTAGCATCAGTAAATATAATGCACTTCAGTACACCACCACTTAGTATGACCTCAGTAAATAACAAAGTAGAAGTATAATTTTTTTTGGCAATGTTAACAAAAACTGAAACTTGAAACATATTTTTTCCAGATCTCACCATTTCTGTGTTTCTAGTTTTTTCTTTGGGGGAAATTAACATGCTTTCCACAACATGAAAACAAAGATTTAAAAAAACTACACGTTTCAAACTACAAAGAGGTTCGGTCGCACGTATGTGACGTCACCGCGGAGGGATCCCAGCTTGTCAGAACCATGGTCAGAGCGCTGAGAGGCAGTGAACAGTAGAGGTCTACTAACGTTAGCTCAGCAGCACATTAGGACAGAGCGATTCCACAGAGGAGACGTGTTATTTTGCGGTGAACATTTCTGAAAGCAAATGTTAACTTTCGGATAGTACAGTTTGCTAGACTGTCTAGCGTTTCAGGGGGGCTAGCTTTCAGTTTACTCGCTGGTATTCTGCGGTGGAAATAGCAAAAAATGTCGTCTCCAAGTCCGGGTAAAAGGCGAATGGATACCGATGTGGTGAAACTGTATCCTTTTCTGGACATAAACAACAGTCTCTCAATCGCTGTCTGCCAGTCAGCTATGTCCTAATGTATGTGGAAATGTGATATGAGCATACCCTATTTATTAACGCTGCTTGTTTTAGCTTGGTAACCTAACGCGGATAGAGCTTTCATTGTGAATGACTGGTGTTTTGTGTAAACAACATTTTGCTAGCAAAGCCAAGTGTTAGCTATTTCTGTCCTGCGAACCTTCACTCGCTCATCGGGACAGCTGTATTAGATAATCAGATCGGTCATTTCATCATTTTTCCAGCACTGTATTTTTCTCACACTCATCTTTGTTGTCTGGCTCACTGTCTATTTTCGAAAAAATACTGCAACAGCCGAACAGACGCTAACGATATTCTGCTTTTTCCAGGAATGTCTTTCATCTTGTTGCACCACTGGCAGCGGTAGACTTAAATAAAGCACCTTTAAGGCAATTTTGTGTTTTTGTCCAGGCTGTTGTTGTCACAGGACCTAAGCCAAATTGCCTTTTTTACACGTTGACATAGGAGCTTGTTTACATAACGTAAGGCTAACGTCAACTCAAAATGTCTTTTGTTCTTCACTCGTAAATACGTTTGCGTTATTGCAGCATGTGTAGCTTTCTGGGTACAATTAGCTTTGCTTTGTAACCCTACCAATCGTTTTCCTAATTGTGTTATTGCATATGTCCTTTGAAATGTTACCTAGTGAACGTTCCTGAGCTGGCTAGTCTTGTTGGTTAATTTCAACATCAAAATGGCCACCTGATCTATGTGTCTCACTGTACTTCAGTGTCTGCAGGCAGATACATGGCAGGCTAAACTTGTCATTATTTAAAAATGTTTGCAGTTGGGTTGTTTTGTTAATATCGCATTTGGATGTGATCGTGGAAGCTGCTTGTTTAGTGACAGAGCAGGTGTCATGAGGCAGCAGTCGTTTTTTTTTCACTGAGGATTTTCTTGAACTTTCAGGCAACATCCAGGGTGTTCTGTTTTTCCAAGTCTTTTTTGTCACCATGTTTACTTTTGTCGTCGTGGTGTGTTTGTTTAACTTCCAACTACATTTGACAGAAGGGAGCTCTTAAAATGAACCAAAACAACACATTTTCATTCCATACAATGTTCTAGAAGAACAGTATGAAAAAAGTAGTTTTGTTTTTGTCCCAGCACAGTGAAAACCAGCTTAATGATTGGGTAGTCTGTTACTAGCCGGAAACCACCAGAGGGAGGGACTTAGAACAGCTGATGGGATGGCTGTAAAGCTTAGTCAAATATGGGTCTAGAAATGGGCTGGTCAAAATAAATCAAAAACAAAGGGAAGTTCTTTCAAAACGAAGAATTTGAACGCCACTGTAAATTGATATTTAAAGTTTTTAACAGAATTTAAGAAATAGTCTATTCTGAGTTGTTTTTGCTTATATATATTTACAGTATACCTGTCTTTTCTGACTCATGCAATACTGATTCTATATTTCATAACAAAGCCTGTTCCACACATCATATTAGAGGTGCAATATCCTTGGTAGATATATTTGAAACTGGATTTGTATGCAATATGTAAAATCATCAACAAGAAGGCGTCAGCTAGTTCTTCTCAAGCTACAATTCTCTTGGTTTTTGGCCTGTTGCCTGAGGCATTTTGTTGCGTCTGTTAGCTAGCAACAGTGCTTGTTTGAGCAAGTTAATGCTCCCCCCTCTGACTCCACTTCTGTGTAGGCTATGATGTGGTGGTGAGGCAGACACAGAGAGAGAGTTTTTACGGATTGCAACACACACACACACACACACACACACACACTCAACTTTGCAGTATTGGGGGTAGTGCACCCCCTCTCCTCGAGCTATTTCACTGACAGGCAAGAGCAGGTTTGCTCTATGCCACCTGCTCAATTCTGTACAATGATCTGTGTGTGTGTGTGTGTGTGTGTCTGTCTGTCTGTTACAGCACCATGGGAGAGCAGTGGTCAGCAAGTATTGAGAAAGACAACTATGGGAGTTTAAATGTAGGTCCACAGAGTCGAGATTGACAGGGCAACACAGCAGGGTTCACTGCTGACTATGCCATCTTGTTGGGTTAAAGGTAAGAAGGGCTCCAGGCTATCGGTTTAGGCAAAAGTCCCCTCTTTCTGTTTAACTAGCAGTAACAACCTCCTCTCTGTGCTCCCTATCCCCCCACCCCCTCCGGTGAAACCAAAACCTGAAACTTGCACCGCCTTTTACACAGGAGCAGCTTCTTTCTTATGGGCTGACACTGAGAGCCCTCATGCATTAATTTGCTGCGGCCACAGGAGAGCTGAGAATCTAGAGCGGGGGGCATTAGGGAATTCATGAAAATGAATGTCAGAATGACCTCAGCATGTAGTATCACTGGATTTAAGCTTTGAGCTTTGTCCTAAGCCAAGCCGATGGATAGCGGCCTGCTTTTTGTGCCAAATGTACAGTCTGTGTCTTTGTATGCCAGTAGCCTGAAATCTTTGAACTGTTAAATGAAATAGTAATGGAGAAGTCACAAAGCGTTGCTTTACAGTGATTTTTTTCCCTGTTTGTCTCCTACTTCTTTTCTCCTACCTTTTCAAACTTGTAGTCTAAGATGTTTCAGTCTCAGGGATGGATCATATTTTTGTTTCTTGTCCAACTTTTGCCAGGCTATAGCCTCTAAACCTTGAGCTAGTCTTATTCTTCAGTGACCTGCATAACCTTTGGCCACTGGCTCTTCACCCTTGCTCTTCGGGCACATTGCATTAATTTTGGAACATAGTGTACTTGAACAAGAGTCTTAGCAGAGTGTGTCATTTGAAAGAGCTTTACATTCAGCTTGTTGTGTGGGGTTCACTGCACACACTGTGTAGGTAGTTGTGCTATTATTTGCATGCATTCATCACTGGTCTCTCGCTTTACAAATGCTTTCCAGCAGTAAGCTCCTGGAATTTGAGCACAGGTAGATTACAAAAGACTAAGCCTATTGTGAATGCTAACACAAGCTCCTGTGGTGTCTGGGCCTATGGATTTTAATGCAGAGAATAGGACAGAAAAGAATATGTCTGAATCACCTGTGCTTTAGTTAATACTGTCAAGAAAAATCTGAAGACAAACGTGTATTTTTATCATTTTTGCATTTTATCAGGTTTTCACAGACATTTATTGATTTGTGAGTTGTGTACTAAGCTTCTCTTGTTTGTCTGAAATTCCCTCTTATAATAATCTATTTTAAATGTTAAATGTTTTTTGTAAAGATAACTAGACTGGTAGTCTGTTAAAATCAACCATTTTGCATGAGGGCTTGGATAAGCTGCACACACTTTGACGTGACCGTCATGGAATTTGATAAAATGATAAATAAATAAAACATATAGGCACCCTCCCGAAAGGCAGAGGCAAACTAACTAATGGATTCTTAACATCAAAGAGCAGTTTAAAAAAATCGGTCAAATCAGTAAGCCTCACTTAATTCAGCTCTTTGAAACTGCTCTTCTTCAGTCACTGCAGAGGCCATTGTTGTGTAGTATTTATCATTATAATAGAAGACTTGAGGTGAACATTTGTTCATAGCAGATGTGAAGACATTTTATATAAACCAAAGAGCATCTCCGCCTGTGCTATGCAACCTTTCAGCTTTTGCTGGAAGGTCTGAAAGTGATTGGATAGCAGTGCTGTGAAGCGTGGCCACCAACAAATTATATTCAACACAGTGGTAGAGTTGTTGGATTGTGTGGGTGCAGGGCATCAACACCAGTCAATATAGCTCTTTATCCCTTATCCCCAAATTAGCATCTTCACATGATACATAATTTTGTATCATTTAGCGTTTCATCCTTATTCAAGGTGATTTTTCTGCTACATTCATTTTTCTGGGGTTCTTCTTTTCCTTTCAGTGACTGTTGAATCAGCACTTAGCCTGCAGTACATCTGTTTTATTCAGCTGTCCACAGTCAAGGGGAGGGCTTGTGGGGGCACTGTCCACCTCCTTCCCCTCTCCCTTTCTCACCACTACATCCTCCACCCTCCCCAAGAGGAATACCAATCCTGTGCTTTATCTGCCCTCCGCTTGGTGTTTCGGCCCCATTGTGCCCTTGTAACATGACATCCGGACAGCATCAGCAGCAGAGCCTTTTGTGTTTCCCATTTACAGGAGCCCCTGTGACCTCCACCTCCCGCTACTGGGTCAAACCAAGTCACACAGTTACAGGCAGCTAATCTGTGCTCAATGCTATTATTGCGAGACTGAACCAACTAGATACCGTTTACTGTGGGGAAGGAGCCAGCAGTTTTCTGCCTGCTTCTGACTGAGAGATTGATTGAATGAACAGAGGCATGATGAACCCATGACGAGAATGGGGAACGCTCTGGTTTGGTCATCCTGCGCCATAAATAACAATGTGCTTTGTTGTTAGGGTGTAACAGAAGTTAAGAAAATTACAGAAAACTTAACTTGCAAGCCCACACAGTACCATTTTATGCTCTGCTGTCAGTAAAGACAATATGCTGTATCATACATACTGTAGGTACAAATTTAACAGAAACAACAAAACAGGTGCTCATTTTTGGAGGAGAATCTATTTCCAGAGATGAGTGTTTACCTGAGCTACATATTTTTTTCTTCACTTAGCCTTGCTTTGATAAGCATTGCTGTTGCCAAGTTATCAGTTTCTAGTCCATGTTCATTGTGGCTTGAGGTTAATATGTAATCTGTAGTAAGAAGCTCAAACACTGACTCAGATTATGTAGAGGACTGCCTATCTACTGTGCATGCAGACATTTATGGTATGGACTTATGAAGGCTAAACTGAAATCTCTATGGTTTCATTATATTCTCTGACAGCTGTATGGTGTCTTAACGTATATTTATATTTAAATGGTTGTGTATGTAGGCAAACAGAGACTTATATGTTGTTGTTCTCAGACTGGATTTTTACATGTTACCAAAAAAAATTTTTCAAACTGAAATTTGGCTGCTTCCTGTTTTGCCACAGGAACATCATAAAAAAATAATGTAATAACAGAATGAGAACATCACGTATCTTCTTCAAACCGCTTTTGTTTGCTACTCAGGAGGGGAAACTTTGGAAGACAGTCACTCTTCATGAAGTTCCTTAATTAAAGTTCTGCTCCTGTTCTTTGTTCATGAGTGGACCAAAGTTGATCTAGTAAACTAGAGAGGAAACTGCCACAGTACACCCTCTTACCCCTCCCTCCCCACCCACCGCCAGTCTAGTCCACCCACCCCCACCCCCACAACTTGATTGACAGTCCTGTTTTTTGGGGTACAGGAGCAAGGCATCTCTAACAGTAGGAGATTGGAGGCCCTCACTGTTAATCCCACAGTGCAAACACTGAAGCTTCCTGCACGCATGGCTGAGTTCCCTTAGAAAAACAGATGGACTGAAGTTCCTCTCTTTGTTTCGCATGATTTTTTTCTGGGGAGCTGGGGAGTTCAGCCGGCCTCTGCGGTTCACGTGCACTGCTCCTTTAATGTAGAAAATCAAAGGGGTGATGATAGGCTGACTGCATGCTTGATCATTAGGGCCTGTGGGGCTGAATCCAGTTGTCTATGATGTATTTACATTTCTGGCTTCTTAGTGTTTCAGCTTAAGTAGCCTATGCATGAGGCAAAAGAAGCCTTATCAATAAAGTACAACCTAAACTATCCACACCCTATACATGGCTCTATCTGCCAATCTGCCCCAGCATGTTTCTTGTCTGCATCAGTTAGATAAAATTAGCCGTGTGTCTTTTTTTTCACACTAAACCAAATTCCAGGTTTGTCCAAGTTACAGTTTCTCCAACTTGTCACTGTTGAAATTCAGCATTCATCTTGTCGTATCCGTTAATAGAATTGCTCATTAGACAGTTTCCTCAGATTCAGGTCATTGTATCTCCTGCCCCGGCTCAGTTTTGTGATCATTAGTGATCATATTTGTGTGTGCATGCACGCAGCTCACATGTACGTGCACACACAGAGAGAGACTATGCTATTGCTGTAAATAGACTGTTGATTTAGTGGAGAGCCGAGAGGAGGAGCAGCTGAGGGATTCACGTTAGATTGCAGTGGGTGGGCTCTCATCTCTCACCAGAGAAGACAAAGAACTTAGCCTGTGCAGTACTGTGCTGCTCCAGCTGTCATACAGGGAGGGAACCATCAACTAGCAAACTAATATGATGCCTGGATCTTATGGAAACCAAATCTGCAGTGCAAAGCCATTATAATATTAGTGATAATCTATGGTGTATTCAGCTGGGTTGTGATTCTTTGTTTAAAGCAGTAGGCCTTATTTATTGCTTCACAGCTTGTTGTAAAATTGCAAAAATATAAAGGCAGCTTTTATATTGTGGGGAATTTTATAAAGTGTTATTGATATTGTTGGTTTAAAAGGTGCTTCCCAACAGGTTTTCACCTCAGAGATGGATGACATACCTCTCTGTTTATTAATACGTTGGTTAACACTTCAGAATAACTGAAAAAATGTACACAGATTCAACANAGGTTTTCACCTCAGAGATGGATGACATACCTCTCTGTTTATACATACATTGGTTAACACTTCAGAATAACTGAAAAAATGTACACAGATTCAACGTAATAGACTACCTGTTACACACATCTAGGTTTGATGTGGGCTGTTTTGTTTTTTGTAAAGTAGGACATATTTGCAGTGGGATATGTAGAAATATGCTCAAATGCAGAAATGAAACTGAGGTGTCTATTCAGCTAATTAATTTCCCATCCACCATTCAGTGAGTGCACAACTTAATCACATATTTACATGTGGATTTCAGTGAGTCAGGCCTATGGAGCCTTGTGTCCATTGATATGTAAAACTTGCCACAAGGTTTTCTTTTGCAGAGGCCACACATGCTGGCACCAAGCACTTGAGCAGCAGAACAGTTTAAAGCCCAGTTTTGCTCAGTAGCGCCACACTTAAGATGTGAAGTCATTCATTTAGATTCTTGAACAGAGACTATTTTTCAGTCCTATTAGAGAGGATTGTTTTTGTGCAACACATCAAAACCTGCGACCTGTCTCAAGTATAGCCTGTTAACATTAAACTCACAATGATAGATAAGGAGATGTGATGATAGCACTCAATGTTTAGTTTTTCAGTTTCTTTAAGTGCTCTCCAGGCAGTAGGAGTTGACATAGGTTAAAGTTTATCACACATTCAACCAATTTATTGTCAGAGATCAATAAAGCCAATGTGTTTGTAGTGATAAGCAGAGGTCAAAGTTAGTTAATGTATCTCATGTCACCCTTGTAAATTTGTAGCTGTAACCTCAAAATGTCCTGATCACCTCTGCTTAAAATTTAGTAGACATGAGTGAGCTTTATCACAACTATTCCAGTTGAGTCTTTGGAGGATAGGTCACTCTGTCACTAAGTTGTTTCTGCTCTAAATAAGTTAATCACATATTTAGTTTGTGAGTACAAGTGAATTGCAGTGTAGGTTATTAGAGCTAATATACCGAGGTAAAGGGGAGATGGCTTGTATCTCGTGTGAGGTGTGGGTAGGAAAAAGGGGAAGTGAGAACAGCTGGCAAAAGACCACAGGGCTGTTACTGTCCTACCCTCACACACACACCTCCTTTCACTTATCAGTGTCTGCCAGGGCAATCATGGACAGGCAGGACCCCATTGCCTCACAGGAGAGCCAGGAACTAACAGGCCACATTGACAGTGATGAAACCAGACACAGGAGCGTTGGCTGTTGCCGAACTTCTCTAAATCAAATTTGGGGGCCACGAATAACTTCCATCATTACTTTTTATGA
>JANJYP010011470.1:0-11478 GCA_024605115.1 Rastrelliger brachysoma | reverse complement strand
CATGGTGATTGGTAAAGGAGTGAGACGGGCAGAAGGATAAGTTAAGGGATGGGAAAGATGGATGACAGAAAAATGAGGAAGAGACACAGGCTACTTCGAAAGAGGAAACAGGATTTGAGAAAAGAGAGAACAGGTGTGCTGAGAAAATGTAGAATAGCTTTGGCGCAAAAAAAAGGTTGTTGAGATGAGCTGGTCTTATTTTGCTTTAAACATTCCAGAATTTATTAAGGTTTCAGGCCTGCTGTCTTTCAATCTGTCAGCAAACCTGCATGAGGTTGGTCAGTGACAGGTAGCTTCTCATATGCTCTCTTCTCCTCACCCTGCAGCATTGTGCTTATTTATTTATTTATCTATTTGTTTATTCATTGATTTATACATTGGTCCATTCCATCTCAAACTGTGCCTCACCAAATGAGGGCTGACACTCAGTCTAATTGAGATGCATTTTAGCATTGGGATGCTAATCAGAGGGTTTGTATGCTAGGGTGCTATTTGTTCAGGAGACTGAAATATGCAGCAGATCTAAATTATATATTTATAATGGCTAATGGCCCCCGGTGTCCTATCACTGCACTGCAGTACATATTTAATAACCCTACCTGTCTGTCTGAGCAAGCCTGCCAAGCTTTCTCTCCAGGGAAAATGTTGAGTGAGTGAGTGAGTGAGTGAGTGAGTGAGTGAGTGAGTGAGTGAGTGAGTGAGTGAGTGAGTGAGTGAGTGAGTGAGTGAGTGAGTGAGTGAGTGAAAGAGTGAAAGAGTGAAAGAAAGAAAGAAAGACTTGGCTCACCAAAACTTGCTTGCTTTTGTGCCAATAGAGCCATGTTTGAAATCTGTGAAAAGCACTTTATTTTAGTTTACATATAATTCTGAGCTGTGCAAACTAGTCAGCATATTCTTCATCTTCAGCAGAAAGCACAATAACTTTAGTGTTTATAAGAATTTAAGATGTTAAACTTCTAAATTTCCTTAATTCCTTGTTATAGCTAGTTAGACTCCATTATGTCTGTGTGTATGGTTTCATGGTAGGTAACATGAGGGAAAGCAATTGCACTCAAGGCAACCAATTGTACATGTCAAATATATTCTCCTGATTAAAATTGGTTTATAGTAATTCACTCATTTTCAGTTTGGAAGCCCTTGCTATTTTTGCAATGAGGTCCTGTTATATAGGCTACTCTGTAACCCTGGTTTGAGATAATATGTGTGTGTGTGGCTCACTCATGACTGGTTGCATTCATAGGCAGTGTTTGACAGGATTGGATTTCTCTGACTCAAAAGTTCTCTTGATTTATTCAGCATACGCTCCTCGGATTAAGCATCTTGGCAAGCTCACACTGTATACGCACACAACGCACACATAATCACACATGCATAGAGACACATGTGCATCCTGTCATA
Source organism: Rastrelliger brachysoma (assembly GCA_024605115.1). Taxonomy (NCBI): domain Eukaryota; kingdom Metazoa; phylum Chordata; class Actinopteri; order Scombriformes; family Scombridae; genus Rastrelliger; species Rastrelliger brachysoma. The sequence continues at coordinate 10,080 of JANJYP010011470.1, read as the reverse complement.
TGGGGTTAATCTGGTTTTGAGACAATATTAAATTTATGAAGCGCATTATGGCTCAATTTAGGCAAATTATAATGCCATGAGGCAATCACTGTGACAGATTGAGAGCATCAATACTGATAAAGGGAAAATAAGAATGAGAGATCAGTGAGAGGAAACAGCAGAGGGACAGAGGGATGAGTCTATCATTTTGTTTGCCCACTCATTTACCAAAGCTGGTCAAAGTCCGTGATTCAATCCACTAACCCCCTGTATCTTCTCAGCCAGGCCACCATTTCCTCTCTTCCATCTGTACAGCTGGAGATAAGCCTGCTGTCATGTTTCCTATCTGGTAGTACATACTAAACATATTTAGGGAAACCCCATACTGTATGTTTTAGTTTAATGCTCTTCTAATAGTCAATATAACAAATAGGTATCTTTATAACATCACCCAAAATAACAATTAATGTTGAAAATTTAGAAATGTGCTCTAGAGTAAAAGTATTTTTTAAATTTATCATTCATATCAACCCAAATAAAGTGCATCAATCTCATTACTTAAATTGTTTCTATTTTACTGCTGCAGTAATACAGTACTGTTGACTTTGTTCACACCCATGTCTATATTTCCCCCGCTGTGATTACTTAACAGATGCATGTCAGTGCTTGATGAATATGGATGAGTGATGTACTGTACAGTTATTATCATCAGGAATTAATCAGTGCTGAGTGATCTCGCTTGTCCCAGCATTCTCTACCAATCAGCATTAGTGACAGGTCACTTTAGGTCCTGGTCATAATAATACAGAATGTGGTTCTCTACATCTGGCTTCTAAGAGAGATTTATATAGCAAATATATTAACATGTAACCAAGCAGAATGTAGATCCTATGTAATATTAGACTGTGTTTATAACTTACTTTAAATAAATTTCCTTAAGCAGTTGTGAAAAAAGAGTGTTTTTGGTAGTGCAAAGATGACAAAATATATATGTGTGAAGGTTAACCTGAGGGTAAGCAAGTGCTTGCATGTATCACAAGGGGCCTGCTTTTATTGTTAAGTATTTCTTCTAGCCTTTTTCAAAGTAGCTGGTAGAGCTATAATTTCAAAGCTGTCAGTTTTACTGCTGTTCAGTGTGCGTGTGTGTGTTTGTGCAGGTTTGTGTAACAAGTAGCTTGGCAGTCCCACAAGCCACCATGTGGTTGTATGCTTTATCCTTAGTTATGTATATATTTTAAGATAATACCATAATGTCAAATGACTTCTATGTCCCCTCAGGCTGTCAAAAAGAGTTTTTCCTTTTCCTCACCATTCTTTCTTTATAAACTCTTACTTTTATAAATTTACAGAATATCTCATCTCATCTCTTCTCTTCTCTTCTCTTCTCTTCTCTTCTCTTCTCTTCTCTTCTCTTCTCTTCTCCCTACCTTCTTACCTCTAATGCTCTAATATTATTAGAGCATGACACATTACATTAGCTCATTAGATCATATTAAAGTTCACATCATACCGAATAGTAACTGCAGTAAGATTACCCAGCAAGAACTGCCTCCCTTACCTGACTGAGAATTATGAAATTGGGTCAGAGAATTGCTGTCTCTGTATATGTTTGTGGGTTTGGCAGCACATAAGCCATCTGCCACACATGATTTTTGATTGTTGTTGTACAGGCTGACCCAAAATAACTGTGTTTACTGTAGAGCTGTGGGTTGATGCTTCCAGGAAGGTTAATGAGAGGGAGAGTTGGTTGCTGCCATTCAGTCACTGCAGTGACAGTAGTTTGGGAGGTTGTGGATGAAACGATGGAAGAAAAGAGGGATGGATGAGACTAATGGAGCAAACTGAATGGAGTTTAATCATTTTGGGAAATGCCTCTGGCTCACATACTCTTCACCTTATTTATATTCTGATCCATTCCTGTGTCTGAGGGGTGATCTTGGTGGAAACTGAACACTGACAAGGACAGTACAGGCACACAATTGTGAGTGAACACACTTAGCTGTTAATTAATTTGGTACAGATGAACAGAATGTAATGTAAACGAGAGACAGGAGAAACCAGACCGTATAGCATGGTGGTGTCAATAGCTCCGTTTCCACTGCACAACTAAGCAGGGCCTTTCAGTTTTACTTCTCAGGTAACTGCAAAATAACACAGTGGAAAGCCTAATGATCCCCGTTGGGACAGTGGGTCATTATACAGCAGCAGCTGAACAAGAAGGTGGCATTGAAGATAATTAGACAAATCATTACAACAGCTCAGTAATTTGGAGGTAATATAATGAATAATTGAAATGTGATTTGCAGATTGACCATATATGTCAGCTCTACACTTGCCCTATTATGAATTCTAAACAGATACAAATCTAGGTTTAAAAATCAAGCTCAGGTATAGGCTTAACCAGAGCCAGCAGCATCATGATGTATTACTCTCCTACCAGAGGACATTTGGAATAAGCCTGCCCATCAGTCAAACCAATGAGATGTTCCACTGCAAGTTAGTCATGTATTGTACCATTGATCTGCCTTGGTTAAATTGTGTGTAACTAATGCTGCCAACAGACTAATTGGTCAATCAATGCAATAGTCATATGACAGACAGAGCAGAGCAGTAAAGCAGAGATGAGGGGTGGCAATTAATAGAATAGAATAGAATTGAATAGAATGGAAAGTGACTAAGGCACTTGGAAACAGAGCGCAAAATGCTCTGTTAACACAAAGTATAATCAAAAGCAGAATCTGAAAACAGCACTCATCGGATTAGTTGAACAGTAACAACAATATCTAGTTCTTGTTATCCATGCAACAAATATCTGTGTTTGTGGTAAATATGACAAAATGACCAATTCTCTATGGACTAATGAGCAAATGTCAACATGTTTGGTGTTAAACTTCCAAATTGCCTTAATTCCCTGTTATAATAAGCTATACTTTATTATGTCTGTGTATATGGTTACTTGGTAGTTAACATGAGGGGAAGCAATTATACTCAAGACTACCATTTTCAGACAAATTGTACATGTCAAATATATTCTCCTGACATACCAGACAGCAATTAAAAACAAGAGCAGCATGGGGCTTTAAATTTCAGATGGGGTTTAAAGATGGAGCAAAGGAAAAACTGAGAGCGGCAGGAGAAAGACAAATGAAAGATGGAGGGAGAGTGGATGAGAGCAGACACCCACAGTGACATGGAGAGATGAAAAACCTGCTGAGAGAGACATTTAGTCATCGCCAAGTAAGGAGATAGTTGGCTTGGTCCCAACCCTCCCTTGACTTGGAAGATTAACTTGTTGTTGCCTCCGGACCTCCTCATTATCATCTTTTCTATCACTTTATCTTCCTGAAAGCAAGAGATGACGACTAAGGGGGGAGAAGAGAGGGAGATAGAAAGAGGAAGACACTTCTAATTTACATGCCTCTTAGAAATTGAGATTGCATCTTATTATCATGTGTTATAGTTTATTGTGTTTGGCTGTCAAATGGAAAAAAGGGACAGAGAAGGGATGAGTTAGCTGCTGAGCCAGCCGTCTGTGTGCTGGCCTGCCAGCACTGGTTACTGTCTGCTCTCTCAAACTTGGTAACCCGAACACATATCCATAGCAGTGAAGCACTAATTCAGACACAAAAAGGGCAATTGGACTTGGACACAGACATTAGTATTGGTGGGGTCAAACTGCACTATTCTGTTACAAAATTGTTTAGAAATTGTATGTTTATTTTGTCAGATAATTGATGAATCACTTTTATATGGCTAGTTTGTCCATTTTTTCTCTGGTGTCTTTTGCTTTTTTCTTAGACTTCTTGACTGACTCTGTTCACCCTCTTTCCTTCAGCTGAACCTCTTAATTTTTAGGTTGCTCCAACACAAAGCATGCTCAAACAAACAGACCTCTGCAAAAAATGGTTTAAGGTTATAGGATTAGGGTTAGAGTCTGCCAATCCTAGTGAAAGATGCAGGATTTGTATGCAGCCCGAAAGGGAGTTCTGTCTGAGAGGCTCACATCAGAGCAGATCTAGAGCAGAGCATATGTAGTACTGTTCTATGCTCACTGAGAATATGTGCTTGTGACAAAATAAAACCATCGAGCGAGTGGATAAGCAGCAAATAGCTGATATTTACTGAAAAAAATTGTGGAGAAACACTATGGTGAAATTGAAAAGTGGGGTGATTAGAGACCGAACAGAATGTTTGTGTCAAATCCAAGAAATGTGAACTAAGAGGAAAGATATGAGAATACATGCAGAGGGAAAGGAACAAGATGAACAAACAGATGAAAGATTGACAGAAGAGCAAAGAGCTTGCAATAGAGGACCAAATTACAGATAAACAAAAAGTGAGGCATCAGGGGTGAGAACAGAAAATACAGGCAGAAGATAGATTCAATAGAAAGAAGTTACACTTTTTACAGCTTTTTTCACTTAAAAGCAGATCTAATCTTTGTCAAGACATTAATTGCATTTCTTCAGTAGGATCTCATGGTATCTGTCAGGGTTTTGGCAAGTTTCTACAAGTAATGAGTAAACTATTCAGCCACAATGATGCTACTCTTAAGATCAATTTTGTTTGAGTCAATAATTAAAAGCTTACTGAAATGACCTCAGGTGGGGTTGCTTTCATTCTCTTAATAATCACAGCATGTGCCCTTGCAGTATCTGTTTCAAAAGTTCAAGAGGAAATGCAGGAGGCATCAGTCATGTTTGATTAAGTCAACGATGTTATCCACTGTGAGGCATCTTTTCAAAATCGAGAACTTACTTATCAGAGGGCAAGGCTATTTTGCATATGCCTCCATTGGAGGCATATGCACACATACACACATACACTCCCTTCATAGGAGTTTGAGTATATGGTAAGTGCCTCAGAGCATGTGCTCTTTGAAATGGCAATCATTTCAGATGCCCTCATAAAGAATGAACTACCTGAGAACTGCACACGCTTGTAGTTGGTGTTCTTACAAGACTGAAAGCCCTGAGGACCACAGTGCTGTTCAAAGAAGTCTGAGAAAGACAGCATTCAGGCTGAAGCAGCAGATATTTACATTCCTGATGTTATTCCGGTGCAGGCAAAGCACAGAGAAATACCTGCAAAGTTAAAGCGCTGTTCTGCATCAGTGACTGAGGACTATCACTCTAGATGAGCGTTACCAAGGCAGCCTGTACTTCATCATTTTTGAAGCTCATATTCAGGAGCTCCACAGGCAATTTTAAGGGGGACTCTAACTAAAATCACAACAGACAATATGCTCCCTGACAGATCCGTCAAAGTAGAAAGATGCTGAAGATGACTAAGCTATTAGGTTGCTCATGGGTTTTCAATAAGTCCTCTGAATTTTAAGATGAGAAGCAGCTGCTGACTGAACTAAAAGTGTTTTACTCTGTATACTCAATATCTCAGAAGAGAGCAGGATTTACAGGCTGTTCAAAAAACACAAGACTCAGGTTGTTTGTCCATCACTATTCAAATTGGTTAAAATATACACTGTTCTTATGTCAGCAGTTGCTATGGAAAGGTCCTTTGCTGATAAATACCAAAGTAGAGCTGATTGTGTCAATATATACAATAAAATTGCTGCAGTACATAAAATCTATATACAGTATATAATCATTAAGATTATGTTTAAAAATGCAGAGCAAATAGGGCTATAATTAGCGGTAGTAGTGTTTAGGATTGGTAAAGCTTGTTTAAAAAAAAACCCAAAGATACATAGCAAGGAACAACCAATCTGTGTCTACAGGCCAATTTTGAAAAACAGAAAAAGCCCATGCGCAGTGTTGTGGAGAAGGGAGGTAATCTGCCATTATTAGCAGATAATCGCACAGCTGAAGCTACTCAGCTAAGTTCAAGGCCAAGTTAGAGTGGAACCTTATCTATTCTTACTAGAAATTGGCAAAGGAAGAATATTTTTTTGTGAAGTCAGCAGGTGGGGTCTGGCAAGGTCAGCTAATTTTGCCCTATAAATATGACCCTGAAACAAAAGAGATTTTGGGTCAGTATGCAGGTTCTTTGGATCTACATATTGGTTTTGTAGAATGAATAAAGAACTTAACTGCTCTGTAACTCTGTTTGACTTCTGGTGGTTTTTGCACGACTCAGAGGACAGTTTTTGGACAACTTTAAGGGAACTTTTAAACAACTGTATATAATAAGATGGGTTGGGACGTGCAAGAATTTCAGCAGTGCCATACCATTGCCATCTTAACAGTAAAAAAAATTAAAGAGTGTGTTACATAGAATACATATTTCATATCGTACCATTGTCACGTGTGCTTTCACATTCTTTGGTCATAGCTTGAAAGGCTAAGGCGTAGCAGACAAGACTAGAGGTCGTTCTAACTATCAAGTTAAATAAACAATACATGGAAGGAGAGAGAGACAGAGCAAGGGAGAGAATGGGTTTTAAAAACCATTATATCCAATAAATGAAACCTGAATAAAGTGATGATAGTATATCATTACATTATCAATTTGAAAAGAATTTTGTTTGCCAGGCCAATAGCGTAATAGCCAACCAGTTATTACGTTACTGGCCTATTACATTTTTAAAAGGGCAAATTTATTCATCATCGGGCTGTATAGAAGGAAAGAGTGTTAACTTACTTATTTGAAAAAAAACTATCTCAAATATGTTTTAATGTAGAAGTTATTGTTTCTTGCATTTATTGTAGCAATGGTGAAAATGCGTTTAATGAACTACAGTTCCCCTACCTCTTCACTAATCCACCATATTACTGTAGTGCCATCATAATCAAACACAGACCTCTGTCTATAAGTGAATTCTAGTAGCCACTGTACAGGTGTGGCCGTTATACCAAGGACTTAATGCTCCACCACATTTTGCAGAAATTGTGTGATTGAGCTTACAGACAATCATAGAGATGAAAGCATGTCCTTTCAAACCACAGGAATGGCAATGTTAAAAAAAAATGCTTTTCTCACAGTATAAGCCATTCTTACATTATGAGTTGTTATTATGAGTTGCTATATAAAGTAGTTGGGCTCATAATGTAATAAGTTATTACATTATGCACAAATATGTTATGCACTCTGATTTTATTACATTATTAGTTGAATATTACATTATGAACTTTTATTACATTTATTACATTATGGGCCCTTATTATATTATAAGCTGTTATTACATTATGAGTTGCCACAGGGTGAGTGGATAATGACTGAATTTAATTTTTTTGTGAAATATTCCTTTAATCTCTATCTTAAGCTCTTTCCTCTTTTTCAAGAGGCAGTATTTTGTGTGTTATGTAAGTAGACAAATAGAGAAAGAGAGACAGGTCACATCCAACCCAAGGCAAGTACAATTTTTAAGATTTCTTTTTTTTCAAATCTTTTACTTAAAAAGCAACTACAGCTTCTCATATGCTAGAAAGTGTATATCCAAGCACTGGTGTATATCAGTATTCATTTTCTAAATGGTGCAGTGAGGTCATGTGTGGAGATTCAGTAAATGTATTCCTCCATCTCTCTGCACATTCACACTGGGTCAAGGTAGACATAAGCCGTGAAACTTGCTATCATGGTTATTTTTTCATTATTCCTGTTTCTGACAGTAAAAACACAAAGCATGCAATGTATCACACAACGGGATACCCTTTCAACCCCCCACCTGCTATCTATTTCGCTTTCCCTACCCTGAATGTGTTGCAGCAGGAAATATCAGCTGGGTTTATTTCTTAGATCAATAGAAATATAGAAGCAGGTGGCTTAGGGGTCACTGCACCGGGGAATAGAGTCCTCCAAAGGTTTAATGGTACATCCACACCAAGGAAGGCAGATGGATTAATTCTCAAGCTCCCTCTCTCTTTCTCTCTCCCTCACACACACAAAAATGCTGCTACAAAAAACACAACCCGTTATTTTCTCCATCTGAAAAGACAAAAGATTATGAGTTTCTGCTTTGATGGATTAAACAGATTTATCAGGGTATCTACTCATATATAAAACTTGCAGCATCTGAAACATATTCCTCTATATCTCTGAAGGGAGCTGTGGAATGACCAGGATGTCTCCCAGTGTCGTTTAAATCAACATAAAACTTGATTAGAGGAACAGTAAAGATCAAGGCTCATTGAACTATTGAGCCCATTGAACTCCATTTCCATTTTAATGATTGTGTTAGATATTTTACCTTATACATGATGTTCAGTAAATTAAAGTTAGATCCTACTTTTGTTTTTCATCCAGTCTTTTCCAGTCTTTCACTTAACCCTTCTCCTCCTCTTGCTGCTCATTTCCCTGCACCTGTCCAGGCCCCTCCTCTTTCTTCTCCCTTCATTTTTTGAGTCATTAAGGGTAATCTCTGATTCATACATTGTCACTCCTTCTATCTTTCTGTCTCCCCCTCCCTTTCTCTCAGCATGTTCTCGTGATGGAGTGAGTGTTGCAATGAGGGTCCACTCAGCAGGCGCATAGGCTTGGTTCAGTTAATAATGGAACTAACGAGCATCAGCCCAGATGAGCTTTTAATGGGCTCTGTCTACCTGGGGCTATGAAAGGAAGGATGAGGGGGTGGAGGGAACAGAAAGATGGAGAAAATGAGAGGAAGAGGTCAGGTTGGTTGATACAAGGAAAAATACTTGAATCAGGATGATATTATCAGCTAATGCAAGACTTTGTTGCCATCAGAGTCATTACATACATATTTGCAAATGCATAGTACATCAGTTGACAGTTAAACATCCATATCTGACACATTACTAATTTGGTTTGTGACCCTGATCCATGATCTAAAACCAATTTGGCTAAATCGTGGAATCTGTCAGATAATCTAATTGATATATTCACTGTGTCTGCTAGCTATTAATAATAGTTGCTGTGAAGTTGTAGGGCATCCTAGCTAATAAAGATAAATGTAATATTAGCTGAAAACACAAACCTAAATTCTGGACTGACATCTTTAGTTTAGTCTAGGACTGTGTCTGTCTTTAGTGATAAAGCCACCAACTCTACTGACTTCTAAATATCAGATGATAATTTGAGTACAACAGCCCCATTAAAAATCAATTATTTAAATTATCTGTCAGACCTTGCTTGGTCACATCCCCGGTCTCATTAAATCAGCAAATGGCAGTGTTATTCTTTACCAAACAATGCAGCATTTTAGAAGCTTAATCTTGCATCAGCATTTTGTCAAGAAAGTAGAAGTTTTAGGAAGACAACCTAAAAGCAAATTCAGTTCACTAAGCACATAGGTTCAATCTTGCATTTTGTTCAGCTTCACAGGAAGCAGTTGTCTTCTAGCTATGTTAGCTTGTCATGAAAATTGCATTTCAGAAACATTATTTCAATTTTTAAAGTAGGATCTCCCTATACAGTAAAACTTCATAAAACTTCATTATTGGCCACTGTGTGTAATAGGATAAATGATTATCAATGAATACACATTTTGGAAATTAATGACCCATTCAGACAGGCTTAAAAAATGCAATGACCTTCAAATATTGGTGGACTGTTATTCCTTCTAACTCAGATTCTACTTTCGTACTATTTCTGCATATACTTTAATACTTAAATGATTTCCTATAATTATTAGACTGGCGGCTTTGGACTACGAAGAAGAGTCATGGCCATCCATAAAGAATTTATAGAGCAGTAATTTGCCAGGTGCAAATAGTGTAAAAAAGTGATTAGTTAATTTAAAGTAGGCTTAACTATGTACATTTGGCATGAATGAAATCGTTTTCTCCCATTAGTGTCCTCTACTTAGACATACTTTTTCATCAATGTAATTACTTAAGATGTATTGCATGTGTGACCAAATTAACAAATGAATTAACTAAAGATTAGGATTAATCAAGGGAGATGGGTAAGAGTCATTAGGCCATGGTGATTGATGTGTTGACTGTCTGGCTGACAGAGCAGCAGACATGCATTGGAACTGTAAATAGACACATGATTGATATTGTTTGATTGTGTAGTCTGGGGTTAGGATGAAATTTCTTCTTCAGGGTGCAGTAGCTTCATTACAAACTGCTGTGTGAGTGCAGCTGCCTCTACATCTGCAGCACCAATTGATGTAAGGGTGCAGAGTTTAGACTTTAGAGGATTTTTGAAATTTCATTCATATTGCAGTTGATTTTGATG
>JANJYP010011442.1:10000-14941 GCA_024605115.1 Rastrelliger brachysoma | reverse complement strand
CACACACACACACACACACACGCTCAGACCTGGATTCATCACATGTATTCCCCACGGTCCTCCCGCCTTCGCTTGCTTTTTTTTCTATCTCTTACCAGCTCTTTCTGTTCTTGCTATCTCCAAATTTCTCTCTCTATCTCTCTCTCTCTTTTTTTCTGAAGATATAATTTTTTATGCTATCATCAAAATGAATTAGTCTGATCCCAAAATATGCAGAAGGACATATGGTTTGGCCCAGTTTCTGAGAAGTGCCGGGTTCAGATTTTGGTCATTCTCTAAAGAAAAAAAAAAAACGGACGTGTGTGTGTGTCTGCATGTGCGCATGTGTGTGTGTGTGTGCAATCATTTACAAGTTGGATTTTCGGGGCGTCTTGGGACTCAGAGGGGGTATTTATAGTGCGCTCAAACAGAAGTGGACTTCACAGTAATTAAGAGAGCAGTAAAGGTGGTTAATTCTACTTTTTTTCCGATCACTTTTTGTCCCTTTGTCTGGAAACACGAGAGCACATACACATACACACACACACACACACACACTGAGCGGCAGGTACATGAGCCTTAAGCCTCTTATTACTCCTTGTCTCCATGCAGTGCAGACACAACACTGTGTCAGGGAGAGGTTTAGGCATGGTGCGGGCCTTCCTTAATTACTGAGGGATTGCTAAGCAGATACGACTGTACTTTCACTGCAGTAGGTGCTGGGTCAGTGGCGGCCTATGGGATTAGCTGCATGCACTGGCTTCAGTTAGAAAGAAAGAAAAAAAAACTTGTTTGAAAAGAAATTTAAATACTTCCGCAGAGTTTTAAGACAACAGCATAAAGTTTATAGAAATCACCGTGCGACCCATGATTGATTGGATGCTTCTCGTTTTTGCATTTGTCCAGCGTCATCCGCTTGGTATGAGAATCACTTTATTTTATCTTTCTCAATATATTCCTCCCATTAAAAAGACTGAATATATAAAGGCCTGTGTGCACCAGCTGCCTCCATTATCCCTGAAAATTTTCTGTCTGCGCTCTGTAACACTTTTATTAGCTGCAGTAAAGAAACTCTCATTCGCCGTGTGAGTAGCAGCCTCTTATTTTTTTTCAAAGAGGCTCCTGGATGGTGACGCAAAGGAGGGCTTGAACTATCTCGTCCTCCTTTATTCCCCTAAGAGAAACGCACTAAAAAAAAGACTTCCCAGAATTTAAGCGTTCCTGTATTGGCGTAAGAAATTAAGGAGAAAAATTGGTATAGAGGTTTTAGAATCTTTTGCTCCGGGCCTTCAAAGACAATTTGAGAGATTTTACACCGTTTTCCATCAACCTCTTTCAATACATCTGGTAATAATACCTTTTATTTATAAAGTGCTTTTCAAAGTGCTTAAATATGCTTAAATAAGGGAGGCAAGACTTCAGCAACGAAGGTGTTCATCTACCTAGAATCACAAAGGAGCATTGACCCTAACCTTAATTAACCTTATCCCTGACCCTAATATAATTATCTAAAGCACTCTAAATTGTTTTTTTTTGACAAATTACATTCATTTGAGTCCTACCCCACTTTAATCCTAACCTTAACCATTAATCATGACCCTTAACCCCAACCCTAACCCTAATTCGAATACCTTTGACACAGTTCAGGCTTAACAGTTGTCTTTAAACTACCATCATTCTACCATGAATCCAAGTCTACAGAACTCCATGTAGAAGTGAGACATTTTTTCTTGAGTCACACCTCATCTCCAAGAAACTAGAGAAAAACGAGGTGCACACACACACTTTCTCTCTCCCTCTCTCGCTCTCTCGCTCTCTTTCTGGAGCACAGTGGTAAATCTGTCACTCTGCTGTGCACACATTAGATTTGTCACTGAACAAATAGAGACACGTCGAGCCCAGTCAAAACACTCCAAACTGCGGCGCTTTTCGGTGGGAGGAAGTCATTTTCGCCAGCGTGAGTTTGGACGTACCATCACAGGAGTTTCGGTGACAGCCCAGTGAAGGCTGCTTTGTTTGCCTAAGTCGTCTCCATTCCCTTTAATGAGCCATTATGGTTATGTTTTGTCTCAGTCGTGTTCGTTGGCTGGCTGAGTTTGTGAGACGGCAAGACAGAGGAGAGATGGGTAGGAGGGGGTACGCAGTGTGTGTGTGGGGGAAGAACCCCTGTCNCTTTTCTTAAAACTTTTTTTTTTTTTTTTTTTTTTTTTTTTTGCAGTGTTTCATGAATAGAATCTCAGAGAGAGACCAAACAGAAAAGTATATATGAAAAAAGAAAGTTTGCATTGGAATTTATCAAAAATTTCACACCAACATAAACAACTTGTAAATACTTGAGTAAAACTTGAGATATCAAACAAATTCGGTTTCAAAGGAGAGACGTCAACCTTTATTCTTGGCTGGACCACAACAACGGGGGCCAGGTCTATAAATGCCAAACTCTGTTGAATGACCGAGTGATTCAGCCAACAAATGGTGTAACTTCAACAGTCGCCTTGGGGCTGAGCGTTCAATTTAAAAGCCCTCTTGACATGGTCCAGCCACATACCGCGTTTACACCTCGCCTTGTTATACATTACATTTCACATTCGGGCTTCACAGAGCTTTGAGATTGACAATTTTGTGGCCAAATGTACCCAGTTTGAAAGCAGTTAGGATTAGAAGGAGCAATTAAACTACCTGTTTTCTTTTCATTAAAAACCTTCACAGTACTGAGCCTGTTTTTTTTTTTTTTCTTTCCAGACAGAAATTAGTCCAGTTTGGATATTCTACTAAAACTTCTCCCTCTGGGACTCTGATTTCTAAGAGGTGCAGAATTGCTGCTAATGAAAATACAACACCTACAGTTACATTGGGCCAGCGCTTTGAGCCAAATGTTGCCGAAATTAGTTGAATGATTCTCAATTGTTGCTTGAGGGTTTGTTTTTTTTTTTTTCAAAACATGGGTATGTTCTTTACCTGTTCTCCCTTTGTTCCCCTATTTTAATCAAACTACTTACTGTCATACCCCTCTTTTAAACGTTCACACTGGGTCAGAGAGTTGCTAGAATACCAAAAATCAGTCAAATCTTTGCATGCCCAATGAATGGCGCAGAGCCCTGTTATGCTCTATGTGTCATTATAAAAACAGAGGTGATCTTAAATGCTTTCGCAGAGGTTTTCCACCCTGGAAAGGTTAAAGTACGGGCAAGATCTATGAAAGCGTGTCACCACCGGCCCTCGAGGACTCTTCCTGAACTAGTCTTGTCAAGAGAGCAGGAGATACCTCTAAGTCTTCACCAGAGCTCTTACAACCTTTTCATCATCTTTCTTGTCGCTCTTATCTGTTTCTCATATCAAAGCCTAAGTCTTGAAGCCAAACTCTCCTCTATCTTCCTCCTCCTCCACCTTATCCTCTTTATCCTCCTTTTTCTTTTGTCTCCTCCTTTTGCCTAGAGGTGCGAGGAGCTTCCTTTCCACAGCACGTGGTAAACTGCAACATAACGGCATGGAGAGTGATGGGATTTTGAAGGGGGGGATGAGGGTAGTTGGGTGGCTAAGCAGACACTGTGACAACCCACCTGTCAGCAGGTACTCAGTATAATTGGTAAACGAAGGCCGCGGGATAGTAGCAGGGCTCCTTCTCTTCTCTCTCTGTCTTCTGCTCTGTTCTTTGTTTGACAAGTATTTGAAGTCGCCAGGCAGTCGTTGGAAGCTTGTTCCTCCCTTGTTTGGTTCAGAGAAAGACCATCCAGGGGGAGAAGAGAAGAAGAAAAAAAAGAAGGAAGAGGAAAGAACACATGTTAAATATGAATCGCTACCCTGGCAAGTTCTCTAAAGGTGATTAGCCGTGGAGTGGACAGCTACTCCTGCACATTTCAATCGTGAATAGACAAATGTGTTTTTTGTCCATATCAGACTCTTCCCCCTTTCTCAATGCCAATTCCAGCCATCAGGCTCTGTTTGCCCTCTAATGAAACATATTCATCTTCATCGTGCTCTCTCGCGGCTCTCAAACTCACTTTACAGCATAGTCAATTAAACCCTTAGGGGCCGCTCTGTGCGTAAAAGGATATATAACGCTTTGACATTTCAGCGAGTCCACATTAGGCACACCCATAGAGCATTCTGCTCTGAGCTGGATGGGAAAGAGTCATAGCCAAGCCTAGAGGTAGAGGAAAGACAGTCAGAGGGATTGGGTCTCTTATAAGCTAGTTAGCTCTTAGGATTCAGTTACTTATGCTGATGTAATAGGGCAATTGTAAGCTGATACTGAAGTCTCTCTATGACCCCTACACTTTCTCTTGTTCTCGTATTAGGCCACGTAATATATACTTAGTTGTATATAGAGTGTAACGATAGACTAACTAATAAATAACTAAGATGGACTGAACTCAATAGAGGGAGTGCGTTAGTGTTGCATATCAGCATTTTGGCTTCTTAAGTTTTCAGAATGTCTCTTGAGGGAGTTTTGTTATCTCCCATCTTATCTAAATCTGTGATTGTCTGCTTTGTTTGCTTGACTTGGTCCCTCCTAGACATTCATACAGTCACTGGAACGACTAGGGTCAGCAGTGTAACGATGCAAAGCAAGTCTCATAACAAGCCTACTGCTCCGGGGCTGCGTGTGTGTGTTAGTGTGTATGAGTGTGTCTCCTCAGCTCGTAGTTGATCCTGCATCTCGATGGCGTGAAACAGCTTGACAGGGCCAACATCTCCTCAAGGCTGAGCATCACTCCTTTTCCCTTGTCATATCTCCTCTGACTTGGGGGCTCTCACTTGGATGTCTGTGTATGTTTGTGTGTGTGTGTGNTGTGTGTGTGTGTGTGTGTGTGTGTGTGTGTGTGTGTGTGTGTGTGTGTGTGTGTGTGTGTGTGTGTGTGTGTGTGTGTGTGTGTGTGTGCAGTTGTGAGCGCACACTTCATACTCTTTTCTTGAGGGCAACTCCGTACCCAGTTAGGTCACAAGTGTTCATTGGACTCA
>JANJYP010011442.1:0-5000 GCA_024605115.1 Rastrelliger brachysoma | reverse complement strand
CTCTCTCTCTCTCTCTCTCTCTCTCTCTCTCTCTCTCTCTCTCTCTCTCTCCTTTCATATTAAGTGCCACATTAGCTCGCCGCACATATCTGACTTTAAAGTGAAAAGAAAGATGAGTTGTGGTGATTTCTTTTATTTCCTTTTCCTTTTTCTCTTCTTTCGCCGGTCATGCCAGTTGATGAAGAAAAGAAAAAATAAGAGAGAGAGAGAGAGAGAGAACGTGCAAGAACAATAGAAGTTATAAGGCCACCGAGATATATTGTAACATATGCAGAGAATCGCAAGCATTTCCACTCAAGTTTCAGCTTCCTGATGGCTTTGATAAGATTAGTTTGCTTTCTTAAACAGGAAGTGTGCTGCTTAAAGAAAAAAAAAGAAGAAAAAAGAGACAGCATGGTTGCATAATAAGTTTAACTACTTCTCAGAGAGCTAAAGTTCCCTTCAAACTCTTCAGATTAACGCAAAAAAAAAGAGTGAGGGAGAGAGACAGAAAGGGGGGAGTTTATCAAAGTGATGGAATAAAGAGAGATTTAACACGGTCATATTAAAAAGACATGCGGCAGTTTCAATATTTAAAAATCCCATTTGCTTCGACAGAAGTGCTTTTTCATTCAAGAGCATATGGCAGCGCTACCTGTATCCAGTCTTTCTCTTATCTTCCTCAAAGACAAAGAGAAAGAAGGTGTAAAAGGGAGGGAGAAGTAGAGGTGGTAGTGATGGTGGTGGTGGAGAGGGGTGGAGAGAAAAAGAAGCAGAAGAAAAAGAGATACTTTCAAACAGACATTCAGACATTGAAGAATCATTCAATTATCGGCAGCGTGATGTAAAATAATTACCTGACTCGCTTCCTGTAATGAGCGCTGCTAATTAGCCATAGACTTTTGTTTTAGTTGATAAAAAAAAGAGGGAAAGGAGAAAGTCCCAAACTCCCAACACTAGACTTGTGTGTTGAGGTAGGAAGCTATCTTTTTCTTTAAGCACACACGCGCACACACATTGTGGCTCTACTGTCTACTCACTTGGTTTCAAGGCTCAATTTACCTCTCCTACCTCTCAATGTATGCACAAAACTCTCAGCAAATAGTCGAGTGCAACAAAAAAGAGAGAGAGAAAGATCCTTCTTCTCTTAATTAGCTGTGTAACAATTAAAGTCTCCTCTTAGTAAATTGAACCTTTGTCTCCCTTGCCTCCCCTAGTTTGATTTCAGCACCTGTCACAACAACCCCTCCCTTTACTACCACCTCCACCGCTGCCACACACCCACTGCCATTACCTCCACCACCACCACCACCACCACCACCCCCCGCCCCCTCTCGACTGTAGTCATTATGCAAAACTCTACCAGATCGGGCCCAGCGTGAGCGGAAGAAAACAGCAATTATTTCTGATATTCTGTTATTTAGGCCGTATTGACATTCAGCTACTTTCACTTTCTCTCTGTGTGTCTCTCTCTCTCTCTCTCTCTCTCTCTCTCTCTCTCTCTCTCTCTCTCTCTCTCTCTCTCTCTCTGGCTGCCACCACCTGAGAAGCGGAGTGAGATTGAACTCCACTTTTGTTTCAGTCTGAAGCTGGAATCCGGCATGTCATTGCCACTGTCACTCTGCTAGAGAGACACACAAGGGAGAGATGCCCCTATAATGTAGCCTACAGATTTCTGTGTGTGTGTGTGTGTTAGTAGCATTCACATGCAGCGCTGAGGGTGACCAGTGATGTAAGCTGTGACAAATACACTGTGGTCATTGTCTCTCTGGCCTCTTACTCCCCGCAGGCTAACCATGCGTGAGCACTCTAGACTGCCATGTTTGTTGTCTCGCACACACACACACACACACACACACACACACACACACACACACACACACAGAGTATTACACATGCATTATCGTGTCCCGGTTTTCTAACCAATTTGACAGGAAGAAGAGAGCAGTCACATCACTCCAACCACACAGGTGCAATTACAGAACACCAGAAGCCACGTTTAAGTTCTGAAAGTTTGGTTTCTTAAATAATAATATGCAAATTTACAGTCATAACGGAAATAAAAACCACAAACTGTTCTGAAGTAAGCATAAAGCAGCATCAAAGATCATTTCTAAAGCCTCAAACAATCAGTCTTAAACCTTTGGGGTCATTCAGCTCAATCTTAACACACAAATCCTTCCAAATTTCAAATTAAAAGTCTTACATCATAGATCGTCATTTGCTATACTCATACTCAGTTGTTTTTCCAAACTTTACTGCGTCGATTCAGACTTTTAAAACCATGTGAATTTCTTTCTCTTTCTTTTTTTTCTTCTTAAATTCCAGGAAGCTTTTTGTTTCCAGTCATTTCACTACTGCACAGGCGCATACCTGAAACTTGTTTAATCCTTTCAAATGCGTCACATCTGCGTTGATTTGTGTTCAAACTGATCTGTTGTGTAGATATGCTATCCAGATAGAAATTGGACACAAATAAAATGCAAACATGATGTTACATGAGAAATGGATGATACTCAGATGACGTCTTTTGCACTTTTAATTTCCATTGTGCGGCAGAGTATTTAGTATTGGTGACGTCCTGAAAAGCAGAAGATTTTGAAAGTGATCAACAGCAATATGAACTCTATAACCCTACATGCTGTTAATATCCTGACCCATAATTAGTCCCTACCCCAATTCACATTCATCTATGCCCCATCAGTCATTAATAAAAGTTTGATTAATCCTTCACAATCACTATTTTACGGTCCAGGAGAACATTTTATACACTTTTTTTTTTTTTAAATAAAATTTGTTTGCATATATAAATATGTGTATCAGCCACAAAAAATATTTTAGATACTTTGCATCACATTAGGACAAACTAAAATAAAAGCTTTCAAATGTAAAAATGGGTCAAATTTGACCCTGAGCAGTATGTAAGGAGTTAAATGTAGACTTTTTAAATGAGCAGTTTGTTGCATTGCTAAAAGAAATAATGAAATGTGTTTAGAAATCTGACAAAAGTATGAGAATTTTTTTAAGCCTAACTATACATCCCAGCACTCATGAATCACTTCCACTTCACTAACAACAGAAACAAGCTGCGGCGGCCTCCTGTTAAATTGAAGCGAGGATTAATGCAAGCGTATAAGGCACGTTCACTATCATCATCATGTCAGTTACTCTAATTTTTTATTTATTCACTTATTTATTTATTTTGGGTGGAGGTGGAGTATTGGAGGTGGGGGGGTTCGCTCCTGTCACTGTACTTCACTAAACAGAGACTGCTTAACAAATGTTCAGCGCTATTAATCCTTGCGCTTGTTGCTCTGGGTCTTTATTTTGTTGCTGCGGGGGTCTACCCATGCCGCTGTGACCACTATTGTAACGCACTCAGGAAGGGGGGAGAGGTGCTCACACATGTACACACACACAGATACACACACACACATACACACAGACATCTGCAGGTCATCATCATCATAGTGGGAATAATACCAGGGATGGTTATCATAAAGGGAAGCTTTGAGCTCCCCCGGCCGTCTTGGGAAGATGATTTGGCTTTGCCCGGAACAATGAACTGTGGGAATCCGCTTGTCCCGCATTGATCTTCCTCCCATGGCATCCCCCTGCAAGGCTGTCAGAGCGACGGACGGATAAAAAGACCCACAACATTTTTCTTTTTCTCTTCTTCCCCGCGCTCCCCTCCCGGTGTCTTTTTCTTTTCTCTTCTGTCAGGAGGGCTCCCACTGATCAGCGGGGATGAGCTGAAAGTTGAACTACCTGTTGACAGGACCTCTTAAACAGGCCCTCAATGACATATTGTGCGAGAGAAAGAAGGGGAGAGGCAGAGGCTCCTGTTCATTCATATTTGTCACTGATCTATTGAGCCCTGTTGCTCTCATCAAAATCCTTTCCTTCCCCTCGCTGTTATTTGCCCCCCCCCCTCTTTCTGCATTAAAAAGCAGAGCAGAGAGTGATCCAGTGTTATTCAAACTTTTTTAAATTCTTCATGTTTCTTTGTTCTTATAAAAAATGAGTATCCTACCCCCCCCCCCCCCCTCCCCCTTTCTCTCTCTCTCTCNTATCCTACCCCCCCCCCCCCCCTCCCCCTTTCTCTCTCTCTCTCTCTGTCTCTCTGTCTTGGTCAATCCAGGGTCATGTCTACAAGGTGTCCTCTACAGGAATTGCTATGTAAGAATGCAGTTGGGGTGACATTCAAAGAGAATTATCCAACCCCTTTAGATTTTTGGGAATGCCAATTTGAACCTTTACCTAGTGTGTATGGTTTTTTTTTGGGAAAGAGGCACAAAAAGACACATAAGATAAAACATTTAAAATCAAAATTGAATGAGATCTGATCTTAGCCATGTCTGCAACTCTACCCATCTTCCTCTCCCCCCTTCCCCTTCCACCCCTCCCCTTTTTCAAAATAGAACAATCCATTTTCTGAGAGCTTCATATCTTTTTGATAGTGCAGAGTTATGAGTTTTGATCAAGAGGCTCTAGGCATGGGATGGAGTCAGGATTGAATCTGGCAGGGGCTTGTGTGACTGTCTTTTCCATGGTGCGGTTCAGAGTGTTTTCGCCTCATTACAGAAAGTAATAATGCAGTGAAGTCAAAGAGTGAGAGAGAGAGGGAGAGTGAAAGAAAGAGGGAGGAAAGAAAACAAGGCAAGCTTTTTTATTGGATTAATTAGATGCCTTTGCAAAGACCACCTGCAATAGAAACAAAACACAAAACCCTCCCGAAAGAAACTCATATCTGGTCTCTTGTACCTCCTGAAAGAGCCGCCTCTTAACTAAACTTTTTTTTTTTTTTTTTTTTTGTTACATCGGGGCGTAATTGATCCTTGAAAAATGACGAGGGCGTTGCTCCGTTTGTACTTTTTTCGAAAACACACTTGCAGCTTTTTTCCAACGGAGCGCAGTGTCCCCGCTGCTTGTGTAATTGCTAAATATTTAGCATTCGACTCTCAGTGCATGTAACATATGGCAAATATCCACATTGTCCCTCCAATATCAGACTGTTGTTG
>JANJYP010011441.1:0-30547 GCA_024605115.1 Rastrelliger brachysoma | reverse complement strand
TCCAATAATGTAAGACAGGAAACCAGGAGCAACCTCACATTGAGGAAGTAGTGAATGTGTGCATATAGCCTATTGCTACCCCTAATAAAAAATACACTAGAGCTGCAATGATCAATCGATTAGTCAGCTGGCAGAAAACTAGTCATATTTTAAAGGGGAAAACCATTGCACTGAAATGTACCAGTTTTACCTCCTCAAATTTTTAACAATTTCTGATTTCTGAAGTCCTGATGGTAGTGAACAATGATAGTAAACCAAATATTTGGGTTATGAATGTTGGACTCCACAAATTCCAAACAAATCAAATCAAACTAATCGATTAATCGAGCACCAAAGAGAACCACCAGTTTTGTGATGAAAAAAATCAGTAGTCAGTAGCTCTACAGTAAATCTTTATTTTGTGAATGTTATGGTGTTATAGAAAGATGGTAATACGACTTTATGTCCATTTGGAGGGCTGTATTGTGTTGTAGCGTTATATTGCCATATTGTGAGGTGTTTCTGTCATTTTGTTCATCATTATCTCCAATCAGTGAGGGTAAAAAAATCAATTTGTCCTCTTATCCACTTTGTTAAAGGAGGATATTGGACAAGACAGTGAAGCCATGAGTTACAACATGAGTGGTGATCTCTATTAGTCAACGTCATTTCCCCCGACCCAGCTCCACAGCCTCCTCCACTTCCCCGCTGCGGGACTTGCGTTCAGCCTCCCGGAGTGTCAAATCACAGAGAGACTGGGTAGAATGCGTGTCGACAAAGAAAGAGCATTTTTAGGACTGTTAAAATCTCACAAACACACAGTGTGATAAAGCAGGAAACCCGCAGCGTTGAACTGAAAACGTGTCTCTAACCAGCGTTTTCCCGTCTTTTCAGATTTACCAAGAACCGAAAAACGACGGCGAGTGCTTGAGCAACATAAAGGAGTTTCTCAAAGGCTGCACATCGTTCCGCGTCGAGGTAAGTCTTTGTGGTTTTACCTGTCGTTCATAGGACGCCAGTCTGCACATTAAAACGTGAGCGAGAGGGGCGAAGTTTGAAATGCAGAGTGTGTGAGGTTAAGAGGAGATACAATAAACAATGGGCTCACCAAGTGGACGGACGGGACGGAGGGAGGAGTGAGCTAGTAGCCGAGAACAATCACCCATCGCCCCGCTTAGAGCTTGTCCATCCAGTGGCGACACATTTGCAACATTTTAGCAGTTTCAGGGGCCAGCCATTGGTAAAACGATTCCATTATAGGCTGGCTGTATGTCCTGGTGTTTTATTTACACGTTTAGAAGCAGCTATAGCTACTGTTTACACTCAGTAATTAATGCAGAGCTTTGTCCTCGGCTCATGCGTGGCTGCATTGTCACCACCAGTTCACACTAGCCATTGTATAACCTATCTATTTTTTATACTAACAACACTGTAGTTTTTTTTCTTTTGGTTTTTGTTTTGTTTCTTGTTTTGCTAATCCTAATATTACTCGCTATCACCACTACATGACTGTGGTCTTGTTCTAACATAGTAATGACAGTCTTGGTATTATAAGGTGTAAAGTCTAAACATGTCTACCTCTGCCCTTGCAGGCATATATATAAATGTTTGAGTGAGGTTGTAGTCATGGCTAGTATGAATTACTACCTTATCTTAGGCAAATTAAGGACAGCATGCTATGTACTGCTGTGTTGGCCGGTGCATAGGAGGGTCATTGAACCACACTGTGACAATGCCAGTCAGTGTTCCTCACTTTTGCCCCTCTCTAAGTTAGTCTCCAGCCACAGAACAAGAGGTTTAGATGGGATGAGACAGAGCCCTGTCATACAGAGTGCTGAAACATGCCCGTTGGTAGTTTTAGTAGGGGCAGGAATGCCAAGGAAGCAAACGGCATCCATCATGATTTATTGGAAATGGCTTCTGTTTGTTTTGGCTCAAAATAGAGACAGGTTTGAGCAATGTAATAATCTGCTGTTTTATTAGTACCAAATAGTCAAATAGTCTCCTTTATTTATTGGTTTATGCAATGTTGACCTGCTTCTTCACTGGAGGAGCCAACGCTGTCACCAATTTCCTGTCTTTATTTAAGGCTTGCTAAGTCCATGCATGCTAGAGTGTTTTAAATATGTGAACTGGGCAGAGCAGGATTACAGTTAGTCTGGGACTTGGCAGTCCCATGGTTAACTATCTGTAGAGCAAAGATGGATCTTCTCCAGAGCCCAGAGCGCTGCTGGCTCTGACCCCAGGTAGCTGTGGTTGCAGATTAGAGCAGCGGCCGCTTAGATGAGAAGGACAGACAGCCAGGCACTGTGCTTTTGCAGCCCTGACCTGCCTCTTTTAGATGGAGTTAAGCTGGACGTTTGGCTGAGCATCAACTGTGTTTACATGTCTAGTTGGGATCTAATTTGTATATTTGCTCCTGATAAGATGCCAAATACCAGGTCTGACACTTGGTCAGCTGCTGCACATTTCTAATGTGTTTGACCACAGGAAGTGATCATTAGCGTTCCCATGACCCCTCTGGTCCCTCTGGAATCATAACCTCACCCTCCATCTACCCTGACTGTAATCACAGATGTGTCTTCACTAATGAGAGAGCTTCAGTTCTTTGCTATTAACAAAAGGCTGTTGTATTATAAAGCCACCACAGTGGATACACATTATAATTGTGAGATTTTTACATAGTGACTCACATTTTTGTTGCAATGTTCTTTGCTCCAGCAAGTTCTGACACTTTGGATTAATTTTAGGCTGTTATCACCAGATACAGATTTTATACAACATCCGCAAAACTTTTTAAGATAAACTTAAAATTTCAATATTTAGTAAGTTTAGTTTCATTAGGTAGTTTAGTTTGGTTTAGGGCTCCCAACTAATAATTATTTTCATTATCATTCTTTTCTCAATACATTGATCAATTTTATTGTCCATAAAATGTTACAAAATAGTGACAGTGACCACTATAATTTAAGAATCACTGTTGTATTTTGTCAGAACAACGAAAACCAAAAGATATTCAGTTTACTATGTATGACAAAGGAATGCGCTAAATCATCATGTTGATAAATTTAGCAAAGTTGACATATTTGCATTAAAATAAGGACAAAAGGATAATCGATTATCATAATAGATCGACTACTCATTGCAGCCCTAATTTGGTTTGCTGTCAATGACTGGCTTAAGTCTTTGAGCCAGAGGCATCAGCAGCTGGCTGTTCTGCAGCAATCTTTACCAGATCTAAATCCATAAATTGGCTGTCCTGTCAGATCAAACCAAACCCTTTAAACTCTCAGATAATGATGATATCAGGCCTCAGAAATCCAGTACCGGGCAGATGATAACCTTCACTTCCTGCTTGTTCTGGGGACTTTTTGTATTTGGTTTGGTCTTCAGGAACTGAAACACATGATCATTGACTGAGGTCGGGTCACTGCCTTGACCAGTGGAGCATATTGCACAGTTGCAACATGACTATCTGATATGTATGTTTTGGATTGTCTGTTGCAATATCCTAAAATTGAAGGATTATGATAAAGAAAGGACTGTGAGTCATCTGCTGCCCACTCAGTATGAATGTATAACACCCTTAATGCTGAATGTCAAACACATCTCATTGTTTCATTTTAAACCAATGTCACTGTATTAAAACATTATTATTGCACTGTATGCAGTCTTATGTCACTCACTGTACACAGTAGTATTGTGATACTGTCATGATGCTAAATTAAGTATATTCTCCAGTGCAGTTACATTTATACATATCCATTAAGTTAAGCATACATGGAGTAGTTGTTTGTAACACCCTATGCAGGTAAACACTCATTTCCTCAATCATGACGTGTGGGAGCAATTTGCTCCCAATAGCTTGCTGAGTCACAGAGCGGTGTTACACCATTGTTTCTGCCTGCTTTGAGACTGTGATGATGAGGTCTAGCAGACATGTCTACGCTTGTTATCAAAGTCATGTTCATTATGTCCCTGCAATGAATGTTTAATGATCATCATTCATCGCCTTTTACTGTGAAGAGATGAGTTATGAGTTGGTGGAAGAGCTCAATTTTTGAGATATGTATAAAGTCTAGACGGGTGAGGAGGAGGGTACTTTCACATGAATGCTCACAAGGACAGTGAGTCTTCCAGTAGTTTGTACACACACACACACACACACACACACACACACACACACACACACACACACACACACACACACGCAAACTCTTTGCAAATACACACAATAATACACATATTCCTTTGGGGCATATCTGTAATCAGAGCGGAAGATGAAAAAGACTCTATCTTGCAGTCACTCACCCTCCATTACTGAAGCGAGAGTAACTAATCACTTGAAGCCGTTACACAGGAAAAGAGAGGACAACTACAGTCATCAGCAGAGATACAATCACTGCCATTCATACTAAACCAAGAGGCCAGTGAGAGTCACGCTGACATGCACACACACTGCTTACACTGTTACTGCAGTTTAAGGATAAGGCAGGCATTATTTTACATTTTTTCTTGTTGTCAACAAATCCTTTAAAAAGACCAAAACCAGCAGAGTATTACGCAGTTTCTTAATACCACTCTCCTGCCTAGTCTGTGGCTCTGAGCCTCAGTCTTATTTGCTGCTTCTGAATATTTTTTATAATTAGGTCACACAAATGTTTTGAAAATGTTTTTGAAAGACAATTTTCTATATTTCACTTATTGTCAGAAAATGTCACATGCGGAGAAAAACCAACAATGAACTGACCCAACTTAAAAGTATGTGTATGTATTTTATTTGTTCATGCAGTAGACCTCCATGGTTGTCCAAAAACTGTTAACACGTCAATGAGTCACACTGTTGCAACTTGCGCTAGGTGTCATTTTATGGCGACATGGCAGTTTGTTTAGAAACTGACTAATAACAGTCTAGTAATAGCATAGTTAAGTTGTGTGCTCTCTACCTGGTTGTGGAAATGTCTGGACTGCATGATTATATAGATTTCACTTTTTCCCCTGTCGCTGCTGTGCTATGTTGTTGATGGTTAGAAGCTTTTAGAAAGTTTTGATCCTAAGTTACATGAGCACTTACCACTTAGACCAAGGTTACATTAATAGTGACAGTTGCCCTCAGCCTCTCGCTTTTAGCACATCTCTGTCGTATTTCTGTTGCATATATTTGTATCCTCTGAACTGTGGCTCATACAAGCACGGTTCTATGACTCCATCACGGTTGTCACATCAATCAGCCTCTCATCCAGGAACTTTACTACAAAGTCAAGAGGTTGTGATATACAGCAAAACAAGCTAGTGAAACACTTTCTTTGGAATCTAAAAAACTAGCATGTCAACTGGTGCAACAGTGATGCTCACAGCTGTGTTTTTAATAGTTCTTTTACAATAACAGTGGTCTGCAACACATAGAAATGAGATATATCAGGTTTTGGAGACACACATACACCCAATACTTGGAAGTTATATCAATTTGTTGACGTGTTGATAATAAGAAAAATATAGAAAATCACCAGTAGACCGGGAACTATGTGATCAAACAATATGTAAACAGCACAAGTCCCATTCTTGTACCAAACAAGTGTTGTACTAAAACAGCTGGGGACTGTTTTCAGCTATGGCTTAAAAACATATTTGTTGTGCTAGTGATTATGAACAGCATCAGGATGGCACATATTGAATAGAGTTAAAATTCCTAATAATGAAGAAATATGCAACACTATGGCTCATTAATGTGGTTTTAAAAGCTTTTCGACAATAATGGAAGTCTATGGCGCTAACAGTGGAACAGGGTCTATCAATATGACTTGAACAGTTGATTAATTTTTGTAATCTACAAATTGTTTTTCATTTTATATAATTTTAAATTGAATATATTTTTTGGTCTTTTGATGCAGGTTTCTTATGATGGATATATTCTAATTTCTCATATCATTATAGCATCTGTTCATGAGCCTTTGCATTTATACCAGTCAATTCATTGTTGGTGTTGTCCTAATATGGGCTTTGTCTAAAATGTAGAATATCATCAGCATTATCCTTTTAATGCTTATGCTTTACATGAGGTAGACAGGGGTATTCAGGATGTACCAGTAGCTTTTGTAGTACACATAATTCAACCAGCATCCAGAAGACTGTAAATACTGTTTGTTTATTGCTGCTGCAGATATAGTGGTCTCTGCTTAGGTTGTGAGTTTCGCCCAGTGCTTCTGTCAGGGATGAAGAGAGTTATAGATTGACTGCTCAGAGCTTTCAGCGTGGCCAAGTGATGACACAGTGCGGCTGCAGTGGAATTAGTGATTATCTTTAAAAGGGAAATGCACTTTTCAATTACTTGTAGTCTGACTCTTTCTCTCTCTGTTTCCTCTTACTCACAGCCATTTGAGGCGAGCGACCTGCTGTTGGGACTGAACTTCTCAAAGGTGCTGAGCAGTCTTGTAGCTCTGAATAAAGTGACTGCAGGTGAGTCAAAACATGTGCAATGTGTGAGAGTTTCATGATGCATGTAGTGGTTATTTTATCAATGGGTTGACTTGAGTGTTTGGGCAGTGACTGCAGATACTGGGTCTGGTGTATTTATGTTTTTCTTTTTCTACAGATATTGGCGTGGGCAGTGATTCAGTGTGTGCCCGACATTCTTCAGCACACCGCATCAAGTCTTTTGAGTCGCTGTCCTCTCAGGCTTCACTGGGCCGATCCTCCAAGCTGCTGCAAAACCAGTTTCGTAGTCTGGTAAGGCCAGCACTTGTTGATGGTAATAATACTATCCTGAAAGTGCGTCAAAGACTGTTCATTAATCAAGAATCAACACATTGATCAATAAGGATCCAGTGGAGTCAGTTCAGTGTTGTAGGTTCATAGTTCATTTCTTCTTACAACTTGTCATAAAATAGAAAACTGTCACAATGGATAGACAGTACCTCAGTAGACACCAAGAATGGTTTGTACTTTTTTTTTTTTAGAAATTAATTTAAGCCTTTTTAAAATGTTTTTTGTTTGTAGACTGTACAAATGACTTTAGTGTTTTAAATGAACAGTTTATTACTCAGCATATATCAATTAACACTGGGATTGTTGAAGCGACAATTAAAGCCAACAATGGTTTTGAAAAAAGTAGCTGATACTCTTCCCTTTCTGTCACAATTCAATCAAGCCAACCATCACTCAGCCAAAAACACTGATAGTTTGAGATAGAAAAAGATTATTAAAAATTAAAGATTGATTTTGATCAGTTATGGAAAAACAATAAATTCCAGGAAAACAACATAGAAACAATCACAATGAATTGTATCTTAAAGCTATTGCTCGGAACTGATGAATAATAAATGTTTTTATGGGATTTGTTTCACATAATCCATGAAAAATGATTAATTTAATAGCAAAACTCTTCTTGTTGACACTTGTCTTTCTCCTCCAACTTTGTACTTCTTCCATCTTTCCTCTCCTGATCTAATTCCTGCTTACTGCTTACTTTGGCATTCACTTCTTTCTCTCCATGCCTCATTTGTCAGGACATGTCAGAAAACAGCGGACAGCAGCTGCTGGTGAAGGCACGGTTCAACTTCCAGCAGACCAATGAGGATGAGCTCACCTTTAACAAGGGTGATATCATCAGTGTGACTCGTCAGGAGGATGGTGGCTGGTGGGAGGGGATGCTCAATGGCAAGGCTGGGTGGTTTCCTAGCAACTATGTCCGTGAAGTCAAAGGCTCTGGTAGGTACCTCTACAAGACATTTCACATTGTTGCTTGGTAGATTTTTAATGCAATTGCTGAACATGTGATGCTTCCTTCAAACTTAGAATGAACATAGGCAGGTACATCCCTTAAAACAGATAATTACAAAAAGGTTTCCATGTGCATGCCTTTATGAATGATCACACAGCAGCTTGAAAGATTAAATTATATTCTAGACAGACGTTATCACATTACTCTCAGAAAAAAAAAAATCAAACAGTACATGACATGACAGCTGCCTTTGTCACTTCAGTTCCATCTGGCTTTATGACAGTAACACAGCCCCACATCTGTTGCTTATCAAGGCCCTCTGTGGTGGCAAGAGATGGCAACTCATAATCAGATTCTCTGTGATATTAAACTCACCAATGCAAGGATTTAAGGTAATTGGTGATTTTAAGGACTAATGATAAGAATATTATTTAATATATTAAGATTTTCCCTGGAATAATGATGCAATACACATTATTTGTTTATTTGTTTGATATCAACACACTACCAGAAATAATTTGAGATTTACAAGTCATGACAAGATGGTTAGAGGGAGGGACAAAACACTGCCTAGTAATCCACTTTCACACATGATATTTCATCTGTTAGGTGACCCTGTAGCCTTTGAAACTGTTTTACTTTCATACCTAATTAGACAAAATGCCTCGCAGACGTGTTTAAATGGGCTTAATTAATTTCTTTTCTCTCTGGCCACAGACAAACAAGTGTCTCCCAAGTCTGGCACCCTTAAAAGCCCGCCCAAAGGCTTTGACACTTCTGCAATCAGCAAGACATACTATAACTTGGTAAGTACACAGCACTACAGTTATCTGTAATCAGCCCTGTTTGCACTTGTTTTCTTATTTCTTTGTTATTCCTTTCTTCTAAAGCCTCATGCCAAAAAGTATGATTGTGTTAGAAAAACAGAACATAAAGTTTCAAGCAATTAGTGTCACTCTAGTCATCAGTGGGAAAGGTATCCCATGGATATTTTGATCAGTTACACATGAGTAGATGAATGAACACTGACTTAGTGTTACAATATTTTATGGATCAATAACTCAAATTTGAGGCACTGTAGGGGCACGACTGTAATAAGAAATTGAGCTTCAAAAAAGACCAAAAAGACCATCTTCACTTCTTGATATATGGATTTCTAAACTGAAGGTGTTTTGTCCTGCTCATTATAGGTTTTGCAGAACATTTTAGAAACAGAGACAGAATACTCCAAGGACCTTCAGAGCCTCATGACGAACTATCTGCGGCCTCTTCAGAGCATCGACAAGTATGACTCATTCACACAGCCAGTAAAGCTTGACAAAGCCAGAACCACTGTTTTTATTTTAATAGGAGCCTGGATAATCAGATTTTTGCATATTTCTGAAACAGTAAAGCTGGTTTAAAGCATATTAGTTTTGAATTTGGTATCACTACTTTTTTTCCCTATCTTATTTTTCTTCTCCAGACTGAGCAGCTCTGATGTGTCTCTGATTCTGGGAAACCTCGAGGAGATCAGCACCTTCCAACAGATGCTTGTCCAGTCTCTGGAGGAGTGTACTAAGTCAGTTCCTCCCTGCACATACAGCTTGGATGCAGCAGCATCCTTTCTGTTTGACAATATAAGTGTAGGGGCATCTAGTGTTGGGCCACTGTATTACAGGGGTTTGGATTTAAGCATAGGCTGTGAATACACTATGTATCATGATCTTGTAGTGTTTTTCAGCTCATAGCACATATAAACATGACATATAGTTCTGCATTTGTGTATTTTCTTGTCAGTGTATGATAGTTTTCATCTGTTTTATCTTTTTTTTCTTTAGGCTTCCAGAGAGTCAGCAAAGGGTGGGGGGCTTCTTTCTCAACCTAATGCCACAAATGAAGGCTCTTTATGTTGGTTACTGCTCCAACCACCCCTCTGCAGTGAATGTGCTCACCCAGCATGGGTAAGTTAACACAACTCCTTTCAGTTTGACTTTACAGTGGTTTCCACCTGCAGAAAATGGAGAAGGAATTTATCTTTCTTTTACATTTGTAGCTATCTGGTGCTGATTGTGGCAGCAAACTCTAGTTTTGTGTACACAAAGTGTGCAGTCAGCAAAATTGCAGTGGAGGCAGTGTTTATTATGTAGAGAGGGAGAATGAAAAGAAATATTTCTGTGCAGGTTACAGTATAAGAAAATACAGTAAAAGAAGGTAGAGGATAAAAATTTCATTGTCTCATTGTCAATCATTGTCTGAATGTCTCTGTCTTCATCTTGCAGTGAGATTTTGGGGGAGTTTATGGAGGGGAGGGGTGCTGTCAGTCCTGGGATCCTCACCCTGACCACAGGCCTCAGTAAACCCTTCATGAGACTGGACAAATACCCCACCTTACTCAAAGAGCTGGAGAGGCATATGGAGGTACGTGCCTGTGTGTAAATGGCTACGTCTGTATAGTGACCTTGGATTGTTTTTTTTAAGTGTTTTTAACATTTCCTCTTTTGCAGGAGAGTCATCCTGACAGACCTGATATTCAGAAGTGTATGGCCTCTTTCAAAAATCTATCTGTAAGCTAAACACACTTCCTCCTTCAGTCAGTCACGTAGAGTGTGGCCTTATGTAATTGAGTGTTTAACTGCAAGTCTTTGATTTTAATTTTCTGTATTCATTGTGCCAGGCTCAGTGCCAGGAGGTGCGGAAACGTAAGGAGCTTGAGCTGCAGATTCTTACTGAGTCCATCCGGCTGTGGGAAGGCGACGACATAAAGACCCTGGGCTCTGTGTTGTACATGAGCCAGGTCTTAGTCCACAGTCCTGGATCAGAGGTACCATCCACCTACACTTTGTCTATAGACTGCTCCTAATAGTGTTTAACTACATATGACCTAACCTGTGCACTTTACTGACTTTAGTTGTGAATGATGTAATACAATACATTAAATATACTTTAACTATAACTTTTTAAGTGTTAAATGGTACATAGTATAACACATTTGCATGATCTTAAGTAATGAATACAACTTTCCTCCAGAATTAAGTTTGCTGATCAGTCAAGTCTCAAATGTAAAGAACTGTTGCCTTTTTAAGTGAAGTAAAGGGAGACATATCTAGGGTCACTTCGTATACAGTTAGATGAATAACACAAAATCAGTAACACATAGAGATCAGTGATCAGCATCAAAAGCATCATGTTTAAGTGGAAAGCCTGGAATGTTTTAATTATTTCTCCTCTCTACATTACCGTAACTGTAAATTGAATTGAATTGAATTGAATGAAGCTGTATTTGTAGACTCACATTCCATAGTAAAATAAGCACTAGACAAGATGATAGGAAAAATCAGGACAGGACAAAAAAATAGACAAACTTTATGCTTAAAAGACTAATAAATAATAAAATAAAATCACTTTAGATGCAGACATCCAAGCTAATGTGATCTGAACCTTGGCCAATAGCGAGAGGTACTCTCAAGTTGATAATGCCATAATAATGCAATTATCAGAGTCATCAAGGTGTTGCATACATTAAAACATTAAGATTCTTAAAAGTGCTTTAAAAGTAGTAGTGACAATCATCTGACTGGCACCTCCCCCCTCAAGGTACCTTGGAGAGAATTCTCAGGGTGTCAGTATTTCTTCTTACAACAGTTTCAGTGTAAGGCATGCAGGGCCTTATAACCTCAGTTTAACTTTAAAAATTATTTTTGCACAGAAAGAGGACTGTGTATTTTACTTCTTATGAGAGCATCTCCCTTGTGACCAGTATGGACAGAAGGAATATTCACATTGAATAATAATGCTATGTACATGTGAACGTGTGGGTACTATATCAAGATAGACTTGAAAAACGTGAACCTCTCCTTCAACAATGTGATATTGTTAAAGAGTAGTTTAAAACATGAACATAACAGGCATAATGCATGTGTTTATAATGTCACAATAGTAGTGTGTGGTTGGTAGGCCTGTAACAGCAGTCACAAGTTCAAAAAATGTTTTAAGAACCCCAGGGCTTGATCCGGTAGAGTAAAACGCATTATGCAGCAGCAGCAGCCTGTGGTTATCTGTGTTTGTTACTGTGATAAAATGCCACATCACTGTCACACGTTGGGGCAGATGGAATACATGCATATGCTGTGAGCTTCAAACAGGAGCTCTTTTGATAATTGCAAAAGCATATGGTATGTTAAAAGACTCCACCTGTGTCTTCATAATTGTCACTCGATGATTCACACTGCTGCAACTTTTGTATTAGACTTTTTGAAATGGTTTTACCTTGATCTGAACTACCCATTAGTCAAAAAGTGTCTATAATATTGGTGATATAAAAACTTCCTTTCTCCCATTCCGTGAACCTTTTTCTCTTTATTGACCTCTTTGTCTCTACAATCTCCTCCTCATTAACCAGGAAAAGAGTGAGCGTTACCTCATGCTCTTCCCCCATGTGCTCCTCATGTTGTCTGCCAGCCCGAGGATGAGTGGTTTCATATTCCAGGTCAGTGATAAAGACTTTCTATGAATCTCTTTCTGATTCGCATCCACTG
Source organism: Rastrelliger brachysoma (assembly GCA_024605115.1). Lineage (NCBI taxonomy): Eukaryota > Metazoa > Chordata > Actinopteri > Scombriformes > Scombridae > Rastrelliger > Rastrelliger brachysoma. The sequence continues at coordinate 18,331 of JANJYP010011441.1, read as the reverse complement.
TTTTAATCTGCAAGTATTGGACATGTGTTGGTTCTTTTTCCTTTGTCTCGAGTCTTATGTGATGATCTCCATATTCAGGGAAAATTACCACTGGCCAGTATGACGGTGACCAAACTAGAAGATTGTGAAGCCCATAAAAATGCCTTTGAGCTCAGTGGTGAGGTTCCCTGACATAAACAACATGCTTTGCTTAATGTTACTTTTATTACACATAGTTTCTTAAACAATATTGTGTGTTTCTCTGCAGGTACAATGTTTGACCGTCTTCTGGTGGCGTGCACCAACCAGCAGGACCTGCAGGACTGGGTGGAACACCTGACCCGACAGATCAAACACACTGCAGCCACAGCGCCCAGCCACAAACCACTCACTGTTCCCTGCCACACGGTCAGGAGCTAACATACTCACACGAACCTGATTTCTCTCTGTTCATGTAGACCTAATGTGGTATGAACACAATAATAATGTAGTGTATGTTGATTTCTCATATGTGAGAACCGTAACATCAATATTCCATGAGAGGCTGGCACACGTAGTGCCCAGTAATCATATAAAGTTGCTATAGAGCCCCGTATGAAGAGGCTTATTTATGTTACACATTACACAATTGCTTTTAATGAAATGAACCCAAATACCTACTAATCATTCAGCCTTATGAAAAAACAATCAATGATGATAATTTAATCACAATAGGCAACATTGATAGGTGACTGGAACATTCCGAATGAGCAATCACAATTAATCCCATTTCAAAATCCATGAACCTATCTGTAGGACTTCATCTGAAAGGAATATAATGCTCTACTGTGGTTTAGGCTGATTAAAAACAGAGAAGAGTCATATGGTTGAATAGCTTTGTCTTGTTTGGTAATTAGTCTAATGATTGTATTGTATTGTATTGTACATTGTTTATTTTTGGCCCACGTTGGGGACAGTGCAACAAGCTGTAAATGAGCCTGTAAATTCTATCACAGATGCTGATAAAGAACTATAATAGCTTTCATTTAGACTCGTTCCTTCACCTGTGAGTGCAAGTTGACTATTCACTCCTCTTTTAGCACTGTTTTTCTCTTCACCAACCCCTGACCTCACCAACTCTTTACCTGTGAAATGCTCCACTCTATTCACCAGTTTTGTTCACTAATGTTGTCTACTCTTTAGTGCTTCACAGGTAGTGTACATAAGAGCTTTTTCGCTGTAAAATCCTGCCTGCTGCTAGCTTGGTTAACCTTCCGTTTCCACATCGTTTCACTTTGTGGGTAGCATCTAGTCACTCTCCATTGGGAAACGTTTTCATCGTGGTGGGTGTATATTTTCAGCTTCGACCAATCATACTGCTTGGTCATGATGTCCAAGTGAAGTAGGCCAATAACGTCTTTCCCCTTGATAAAATCTTAAATTTTAACTCCTTGCAAAACGTATAGCTTCTCTTAAATCATCTCATCAGCTTAGTGAGTGCTGCTCCTACCAGAAACTCAAACTTGAACACTTGAGCTCAATGTTACTGCGTTCAGCCCTCCCTCTGTTCGCTGATTGGCCCGCACGATTTTGGGTGGACACTAGCCTGCTGCAGCTGCAGACTTCAGTTTGAGCAGTGAGAGTAAACTTAAGAGTTTCAGACCGTGACACTAACCAGTGCATTGAAGGGTTGAGGGTTCTTCAGATTCGGATGATAATTCTCTGTGAATTTGTTACTTCAAGTGATTCTTTTGCATTACAGGCAGTGCATTTAATTGTATATATTTAGAAAAATATATAATTTAAATATTAAGTTAAGAGTGCTTCTTTCACCATCTTTCATGCTGAATAGTATGTTGTAAGCATAGCTCCCCTGCAGATGAATTTACTGGTTGTTAATCAGTTAATCAAGAGCAGTTATTATTCCACAGAGGAGCACAATTGCCCATTTGTGATAAGTGTTATTACAGAGGCCTTGTTGTTTTGTTTCTCAGCTCCCATCTCACCCTCTCACCCCATCCCGGCATGCTGAGGGAAGGGCTATGACAGTGGCCCCCACCTACCACACCCTGCCTCACCCCTCCTCCCATGGAACGTCTCACAGCACCATGATGTGGGGCCCACTGGAACCCCCAAACACTCCCAAGCCCTGGAGCCTGAGCTGCCTGCGGCCTGCACCCCCACTACGGCCCTCTGCTGCCCTCTGCTACAAAGAGGTGATGGACCATGTTTACATGTAGTTTGGACATTTTCATGTTTTTTTTCTTTTTCTAATGTCATATTATTTGCTGTTTTTCTTGTATTTACAGGATCTTAGTAAAAGTCCTAAGAGTGTCAAGAAACTCCTGCCCAAACGCAAGCCTGAGAGGAAACAGTCTGAGGAGGAATTTGCCTTGAGGAAGAGTACGTTTAAATCATTTGTTAAACTAAAATACACCGAAATAAGAATTCCGTTTTTCAAGTGAAAGGGATTGCTCAACATTTTGGGAAATGGCTTATTTGCTTTTTTGTTGACAGCTGGATGAGAAGGTCGATACCGCTGTGACATCCGCCTGTTTAATATAATCAGCTTATATTAAAGACAGGGATACAGCTAGGGTGCTGTAACTCCCCAGTGCGTTGTTTTTTTATATTTCTGCTTTGTTTGTTATTTAAATACAAGCTATGATGTGTTAATTGGTGAGCTTCACAGATGCTGGTAGGCTGATTTTTAAAGCTAGCTCTTTCCTTGCCTTCCAGTCTTTTTCCTAACTTAATCATCTGCTGGCTCCATATTCATAATTAATTGATAGCTATGGTATGAATCTTCTCATCAAACTATTGGCCAGAAAATGAATTGGTGTAAGTCACAAAATGCCTATTATTGTAACGTTTGCAGATGCTGTAATTTTTGAAAATGCCACCCACTCACTGATTTGGGACAGCTGTTGCACAGAAAAGCATGTGAATAAATTTAACCCTATTGTGTCCCCTCTTCTTTAGGCACAGCTGCTCTGGAAGAAGATGCCCAGATCCTGAAAGTTATTGAGGCATACTGCACCAGCGCCAAAACCAGGCAGACTCTTAACTCCAGTAAGAAAATGCATAATTTTACTTATACATGTGCATGCGCAGATGAGCAAAGGTTTATAGTACAGTTTGGTGTCACAGCTTGGTTATGGCTATATCTTGCTGTCTTTGTATTCTATTACTCAGTACCTTTCATTAACACTGGTATTCTGCACTGATCCTTCTAACAGTATATTTTCCTTCTTCCTGTCTCTCCTCCACTTCTCACTTTTTGACATTGCTCTGGTTTACCTTGAGTTTGTCTTTATTTTTCCATTTTCTGTTCTCTCCATACTGTATGTTTGCGTTGTGATTCTCTCCATGTATTCTGATTTGCTCCACCATCCCATCCTACATCTCTCATTGGTTTTATGATTTACCATTTGTTGCATCTTGCGTACGCTACCTCTTCCCCCTTGTACCGTCACTCCTCCTCCTCCTCCCTTGGCCACCATTTCCTTCCTCTACATCTGCCACATCAACTTGGCCCTCCCCAACTAGCCTGGCAGGGCACTGACTTGATGCACAACCACGTGCTGGCTGACGTGGACCGGTCCTGCGTGGACTCGCCGGGTCGCCGTAGCAGTGTGTCAAGGGCAGAATTGACCTCTGACCTTTCGGAGGACTCTGACTATGACTCCATTTGGACCACCCACACTTACAGGATGGGTTCAGTGCCGCGTAAGAGTTGCATCTCTCACCAGAACTAAAGAACGTACAGTACTGCCACGCTGTACTGTAATGTAACGTACAGCGTGCTTACCTCTTTTACCTTCAATGTATTAAAAGATACTAGATTTTTTTAATTTATCTATTTATTTTCTATTATATATTTGTCCATTTTTTTTGTTAACTTATTTGGTTTATTTATTTTTGAGTTTGAAGATGTTTAAAGCATCTCCCTGTTGCCTTTGCCACTTTCCCTTTTATGTGCCTCCTCTCTTTCTGTAGTTGTCATGCAGTAAATGTTTGGTAATTCTTGTTAATTTATCTTGAATGTGACCACTCCCCTTGTTTGACCATAAATGTGGGGAACTCTCCTAGCAGAGAGTACAGGGACGATAGAGTGGAATATAGGGGAGGGAGATCCAGGGGAGGGAGAGGTGGGGACTGAGCTTTTCCTGTCTGATATTCAGATGTAATTCAGGAATGAGTGTATTCTATTTATCATGTACTACTTCTCTCCAGTATGTGTTTTTAGAGTATGTATGCTCAAACATAGCACAGAGGCCACATACATGCACAGGTTCAGGCATATATGCCCCTGCTGCCAGATAATATAGCAGCATGCAAATGTAATATCCAAATTCTTATAATTTTATATCATTGCTTTTATTCATAATTTGAATCTGCATTCATTGCGCCAACCCTTGGCAGAATTTAACAAACATAAATTATCATAAAGTTATAGAATACAAATCATTGCTAAGATAAATTACAGGAATAATAACAAGATAATAAAAGAATGAGTGATATACAGTCCATGTTATGTTGTAGCTGCTACAGGAAGAGGAGATTGTTACATATATTTCACTCTCTAGTCAAGCTTTTATCAACTAAACAAGAGCTAGTGGACTAAGAATGGTGAATTTAAAGGGCCTGTTCACCCAACTTACAAAAAACCCATTTTTACTCTTGCAGGTAGTTTTAGTTTCGTTCCACTTGCTCTTCAATACAAGGGTGGTCAGTGGAAGTTTCCTTGCGGTGTTATTTTTGCTGATGTCAGTGGTTTACTTCATTTGACACGAATGCATCTTTAAAAGAACAATGTCCCTGTTACTTTAATAACCTCACTGTTTTGAATGAAACTGCTCCCAGCACTTCTACATTTACTTACATTTACAATTTTGTAGAGGCAGAAATGTAAAAGAAAAAACAAAACAGTGTTGTCTAGAGGTAGCTGAGAAAATACATTTTTGCAATTTGGGTGAACTGATCCTTTAAGTCATTCATTTACATTTAATGTACTGTGCAGTCTCATACACATCATCCTTTAAAGCAGGGGTGCCCAATCCTGGTCCTGGAGAGCTACCATCCTGCGTGTTTTAGGTATCTCCTGACTCTAACACACCTGATTCTAATAATGAAATCCTTCCCAAGCAGTTTAAGCTTGGTAAGGGGCTTGATAACCAATTCATTATTAGATCAGGTGGTAGCTCTCCAGGACCAGGATTGGGCACCCCTGCTTTAAAGTCTGCTCTTGGACCCAGTCAGTGGTTCTACAAGGTTCCATTTCTATCATAATTGTCATGTTAGTGCATTAGCAACATAAAAAGACTAATTTAAAGCAGGCATACTTTGACAGCCAGAAACTAATGAACTTAGAATTATAGTCAAATACATATACTGTCCCGTAATATAAACCAAATGCCTTTGTTTGATAGGATATGTCACCTGATAGATAAAGGAATAGTTGGACATTTTGGGATTTCTTTGGAATTTTTAGTATAAAGAATCAACTAGCCACTAGGTAACAAAATCTGCTTGGTAGTACCTCTAAAACACACTAATTGAATTAATTAAATGAATCCTATATAAAATGTTAATTAGTGAGCTTCAGAGATGCTGATAGGGTTTTTTTGCCTTTGGACAGAGCCATGCTATCAGTTTTCCTTTGTTTCTAGTCCTCATGCTAAGCTCGGCTAAACATCCTAAATCCACATCTGATTTCATTCGCCAATTTTGTCTAGCTTTCTGTTTCCGCTTCTTCCAGTCTGTATGCTAAGGTCAGCTTGCCTTTAGCTGCCTCTGCCTCCATATTGAACAGACAAATATGGGAGTGGTAGCAATCTTGTCATTTCACTCCCAGCAAGAGAGCAAATGGGTAATTTCTCACAATGTCAAGCTATTCCTTTTTTAGCGTAGCGGTCGTCAGGCTCCGACAATTAGACCAGGTTAGCATAAAGTCAAAAACAGATATCCCTTGTGTCACAACAAACTAGCACCTATGCTACAGCGTCATAAGCCAGGCATGCCTTTGTGTTTTCTGGCTTATGAGGCTTCCCATCCTATTTCTTGCATTTATTACTATTTTTATGAAAGAAGTATTTTTACAGTATTGGTATTAAAAGTACAGGTTGGCATCCATTTAGAGCCTATCCTCTTACAGCAAGCAATGTGAGTGACATTTGGAATATATTGGGCCATGTTACAGAATTTACTGTTTCTGAAATGATTTCTTTATTGTATTCATTATTTTGTATACAGGCTTTTTTAATTTAGATTTTATTCTGTATGTCAATGTTTACAAAATGATCCCTGGAAGAATTGTTTATTTTTTTTTTTTACATTTATTGGTCTGTGTGATAGTTTACACTGAAATTATAACATGAAGTGTTTGAATTATTTTGCACAATCATGTAACGGGCCAGTGGGTGGGGGGGATAGAGTCTGTTAAATTCTGTACTTTTTGTCGTCTACCTAGAGTGTGTATGATATAGTCCTAAAGGTAGACTTAAGTATTCAGTGTTACTGTAAAGTAAATGCTCATTCGTAGTGTAAATGCTCACCTTCAGTGTTTTGCAAGCAATGAGGGTAAAAAAATAAACAAGAGACCGTGATTATACGGGAACATTTCTATGTGAACTACTCATTCAACCTCAGAATACTGACAGAGTGGACTTGAAATATAAAGAGCACATAGTCTCCCTTTCTGTAAATACTAGTTGTCAAGGAGCAAGAAAAAAAATCATTCTATGAGTATTTCAGCTAAGAATATCACTGTCCTTATATCATGTGTTATACTTTGTGACAGGTGTATTCTGTGGTTTAAGAAACTAAGTCAAACTTCGGGACAGGCAGGGTGAAGAGACTAACTGTCTTTGACCAACATTGTCCTCTGTGTGCTCTAATGCTGTATTCAGTTCACACATGTGACTATGTCTTATCTGCAAACAGCGCCTTCAGTGTATTTGTTCTACAATTCTGAAGTGTTCAAGTCCCTAACGCTGTATTATGAGTTTTGAATAAATCTGTCATTTGGTAGACACTGGCATTCTGGTGATTTGTTAGAACTGTCGATCTGATTGTGTTTGGTGTCTTGTTTTTATTTGAGGAAGATGATGGAGAGTGAGAGTTGTCATTACTTTCACATTGGCAGAGGATTGTATGGATGGATTTGGATTTTTTTTTACCAGATATTTCCACTGCCTTTCATTTCCTTTCATTTTCCTCTGGCTTTTTTCTGATATTTGGTCTTTGCATGACTAACCTGCTACTACTACCAAATGTGGTGTATGTTTGTTTTCTCTTTGTGCTGCCAGTCGTTCCAATAAAGAAGCTAGAAGAGGATGATTCAATGTTGACTCATCTTGCCGTAAGGTGAGACAGAGCAAAGTACCAATAGTTGAGTGCTCTTCTGCTTTTAAAACAGGACCACGAAGGGAAACAGGTCTACATGTGATCATCCCTGGAGAGGAGAGAGTCTTGGATCCTAGTCGCAATGGACAAAGCACAGCAGAAGAGAAGTAAGACCATAAGTCTGTCTCACCTTTACCCTAAGTCAGTGTCAAATCCCATGTAAAGACTACAACCAGTTGGGCTGTCTCAGTACTTTCCAACTGCCTGAGCCCATCCTTCCCTGCTAAAGACATTCATCTTTTAAAATGTGTCATTTTTTGTATTGGTGATATGTGGGATTGACTCAAAATAAACTACAGTACCCATGTGCTTCGTCAGACTCAGTGGAACTGTTTGGTTCCACTGCACCTAGAGTGGAGAGTAGAGGTCAACGGTCTGTGGGAATAAACTGTATTGGACTTGATGGGGATAAAGTTGAACTTCTCATTGGATTTATTAACAGTTTGAAAAAATACAACTATATATATATATTTTTTCTTACCACCCAAGTACTTTACATAAATGGTTCCTGCATGCCACAACTTTTAACTTTATTGGTAAAGGTGCTGTTGCTGCTCTTAGTTTAACAGTTTTGTGTGAATATGTTGACCTGTAACAATAATAACATCCTTATCTCAAAGGAGCCTAGTGGATGTGGTGTATGCCCTGAGGGATGAGGTTCAAGAACTAAAACAGGTAAGGAAATTTTATAATACATCACAATGGTATGATTTACCAGGCGTATGATTTAAATGATGTTCAAAATTTTTTAAAATGTTCTAATGATCTATTTTACAGACCTGAAAATGTGTTTTGTGAGTAAACAGACTGCATAAGTGGAATTAAATTGGATTTAAATTTTCTTGTATCTTTTAATCAATTAATTGCTTAAAATGACACAGACAATGACATTGTCACTTAAAATGTAAGTTAAATAAGCTTCTGCTGAACTGTTCTACAAGAAAAATGACTGACATAATTGTTTTTCACCACAGGATAATAAGAAGATGAAGAGGTCACTGGAAGAAGAGCAGAGAGCACGCAAGGATCTAGAAAAGGTTGTGAGGAGGGTGTTGAAGAGCATGAATGACCCAACATGGGATGAGACAAACCTGTGATGCTCTTGTGTGCTTCCATCTGAAGTGGAGTTTGTGTATGTGTGGGCTTGCTTGTGCTGTGTGTGTGTGTGTGTGTGAAACTCGCGTAATTTGAGGTTGGTTGTGTGAGCGAGAGAGCAAGAGTGCCGTACGAATTGAGCTGTGATGTTGAACAGGCTCAGTCATCTACACCCCAAAAACATTCCTCCAACACCAAGCAAGAAGATGAAGACTTCCACCTCTGTATGTCCCATTACTTCAACATACATCTTTAATCTTTTTGGCCATGCGCATCCTGGCTAGAAGACGACTAGCAAGAGCTGCTTTCCCTGTGTTTACAATCATTTAACACTGCCAGTGGTACATAAACGGTACTTTAATGGTGTCAGTTGTCACAAGGCAAGTGTGAACTTTAACCCCATGACATTTCATAACATTATTTAATTTTCAATGAATTGATTCTTGTTTGGTCTTTTCCCCTTACATAGACTTGTCTTGTATCTTTTTTTTTTTTTTTTTTTTGTCTTTATCCTCCACTTATTGACCACTGCACAATTTGATTGTGTTTCGGGACAGCCTAAGGGAATTGTACAGAGATATTGAACTTGTACTGTATAATGTAAATACTGCAAAAATATGAGCCTTTGTCCATTGGGAGAAATAAATGTGTTTTTAGAAGACTGACTTTGAAATGCCACTAAATATATTCCAAATGAACAAGGAAACTCTTTCTCTGTCTCTCTTGTTGACACTGTCACTTGTCAGGACTCTCTCAGATACACATGCGCACAACACACAAATAAAATCAACAGGGCACAGCAGAAATTACCCTAGATCAGAGCAGGTTCCTCTACCGCTCTGCCAGTAGACACAAACCGGAAGTTAGCTGGCTCGCGTTAGTTCGGAGGAAGTCTGAGCTTCAGGTTGGCTGACATTAAATGCCAGCGCGGGAATGTCACCACAGAGGCCAAATTTAGAAAATAAAAGTTTAGAACACTCATTATATTAAAACTCCCATCTTTAAGCTGCTATGCTATACACCAGATTCGTGTGTCACAGTTCTCAAATAGGCTACCACTACTGCTAGCTAGCATTTGAAAAAGGAGCCAAGTACTGTTTTTTCAGTGAGGAAGTTTACTACTATAGTTTTTAGTTATGGCTGTCTTTTTCTCATGTAAGTGCAGTTTCTCCTTATTTTTCGCCCAGCTTCAGACCTGGCCCAAAGGCTTCATAGAGACACAAGGCAACATCATTTCATTAAGGTAAGTTTGTGCTGACAATGTAATTAATATCTGCTCCAGGTTTATAGTTTGCCCTCAACTGGAATGTTTTGATTATAGCATATCTCCAACACTACATGATGAAAAGGGATTTCTTATGCGTTTGTTTGTATTGTAAGTTTATGCTTCATATACAGTAAACTGGTCGCTTTATTTTGGCCACTTGGGGGCTCTACATTATTATTAATCACGTTATAGATGTTAAGTGTTGGTGAACACCCTGGTTGTTAACGCATTTAGCAGACTCCAGCAACATTAGCATTTGCAGTGCGGTCCAATATCCATCCTAGGCTACTGTCCCTCGATAATATGTTTAGTAAAAGTGTCACCTTTCTGACTGTCAACAACAAAAACGGAACATTTATACGCTCTTTAAAAGTGCATGATTGCATTGGATTGTTTTGCATTGCATTGCTCGGATATTGTGCTCCTACTGTAGGACATTCCATGTACACTCTTCTGTAATAGTACAAACACTATCTATTCCTCATATTTACATTTCATGAATCCCACCTTGACCCCAGTTTTCACCCACTAAGTTCAAGTTTCACACTTATTGTCAGCACTCATGACTGTTTATGTAGCTCTGCTTACAAGGAGTGATGAAGTCAGGTTGAATGCTTGCTACATCATTGATGAGTGTACATGAATTAGCTATATTGACAGATAATGCTTATATTGGCAAAAAAAAGACATAGAAACCTGAAAATAAGTCTGTGTGGCAAATATATTGATTGCATCTTGCCTCCAACTGAACAAAAAACTCATTCATGCTGACGCGCGTGTATGTGTTTGTATTTGTATGTTTTCGTGTGCGTCTGCCACCTCTTTTTGAAGCCACACGCCTATTGAGATCTATTGTGTTTCCTGATAATCGTGACAAGCTTTGTGGGGGGAGATGATCCTATTCTGTCGCTGTGGGATGAATAAGCGCAGATGTCAGCCTTTTCACTGTGACTCTCACCTTGTCCACTCATTGGTAATGAAAACAGTTACCTTTTGTTTCACGCTGAATATTCCTTCGTAGGAAACAAAGGCACAATTCACATTCATCCGGTGAAGTAGATCTCAGTAGATAAAGCCAGGCCAGCGCTGTTGTGCTCTGACCTTTTTGGCCTGACTCTCTTGCAGTGTTTGCCTGGTTGACTGCCATTCAGACCACACAAATGAGTCAGTGCAGCAAAATAGTCTCTACCCTGCTACTGGAAAGTGTACATGGGTCTTTTTAGTAGATGTTACCTGCTTACTACACATACCAGGACAAACTAAAGAGCCTTACTCATCCTGTCAAGGGTCTTCTGGGTGAAAAACTTGTGAATTGAAGAGGCATGGTGTATTATCAGGGTTCTGACCTGCCCCAGCCCTTCTTCATTCTCTCTTACCTCTTTCTTCCTACCAGGACGGAGTGACAGCTTGTCACAGTGGCCGCTCCACAATACGACTCAGAACCCCTATTGTGGTGCTCAGAAAAAGCATCATGGTCTTCCTCTCTCTTTCGTTCACTCCTTTTTCTCCCTTTTCAAAGCAGAGAATCAATCAGCTGTACACACACATACACATACACAAGACTCACTTCTTTTCCCTTCCCTCTGTCTATTCAGCAGCCAGTGATCATTTAGACTTGACATGTATTGTGAAAAACTGAGCTGCTCTGCCTCTTTCTTCTTCTCTTTCTTTCACTCCCTTTCTCTTTCAACTGTCTGTCATTAATGTCCAGGTCTTACAATATACGAACAGAGGAAAGGAAGAAAGCGAAGAGTGAGGGATGAATTGATGGATGGGCGGATAAGCACTCAGTGTCCTTTCTTTAAAGATTTGTTATTGTACAGTACTGTCTCTCAGTCATTTTTGGTTGGTGTTTCAGTCTGAAAGCCCGTCCACGTGCTCTTTTGTATGGGAAAGCAATAAGGCCCCATTGAATGAAGCTGAATGGACCTGCCATCCTTAGGGGCTGAGGCCTGAGGACTCCTATTCTTTAGCCCCCAATCTAATTGGAGCTGAAATGAAATGGAGGTTTCTTATGAAAATAGGCTTTGTTTGGCCGCAAGACTGGTAATTCATAAACAATAAGCAGGGCCCCATTGTGTAGATAATAATATATTCATGCCGCTAGAGATGGGGAGAAGGCAAAGCGAAGGCTGAGGATATATAAGGAGGATAGGCAGAGACAGGGATGGAGAGTGGAAGGATAAGAGGAAAGGGGAGGAGGGAGACTAGTGGCTAATAGCAAATAGTGGGTCAGAGAAAATTGGTAATGGTTGGGTAGAAGCAGAGGACTTATTAGAGGAAGTGAAAGGACTTAAAGTGGGAAGGAGAGAAACATGAGTGGGAGTGAGGGAAGTGAAAATGATGGTAGTAGGAGAGATAGACCAGATAAGAGTGCGGCGAGGAGGGCGGGAGATTGAGAAATGGTTATGAGTACCTCTAAGCCAACAGGTGACCAGTTTGGCATCGGTGGGGGAGAAGGCAAGTGAGTGAGAGTATCATGAGAAATTGAATAGGCTACACAGTGCAAATCTCTGTGGTGTTGAGATTGGTGGAGCTGATAGAGTGGATTGGTCAAGTGCAGAGATAGAGCAGAGCAAAAGCAGTCAATGTCTAACAGGCGAAGGGGAGACGAGGATGAGATGAGACCGGTGTATCTATGGTGGTTAAAAGCGGACATGAGGGCTTTCACAGTCTGGAGAGACGAAGGATGTTGCTAAGAAAAACAGGTGAGCCTTTATGCCACTTTGATGCATCTGTCTTTATAGAATATCTTTCAATGTTATCTGGAAATGTGCAGGGCAACGCTGCTTCCGTGTGATGATCCTCAGCTGAGTCCATACCCTCTCTCAAAAAAGTGACTTTCTCTTTCGACGCTCTCAAACAGTAGGACCAGAAAACGTGCTGGACTTAAGTGCTCTGTGGAGTGACAGACTGACTGAGTGGCCAAGGCTTCCTGTGTCTGCCCCAAGCAGTTCTTATTACATGCTTTTTACCTTGTCATCGAGGAGGGATTCTTACAAACTGTACAACAGGAAACACCCATTCCTCTGGATGCTTCTGGAAAACATTGTGATGTGACTTTTCTCTTTTTCCTCCTTTTTCAACTAACTCTATATCCTGGATGCTTTTTTGGTGACAGTGGAGGGAGAGGATGTTGAGGAACTGTTTCAAACTGTAAACACTTCTAGTTTTCAGTTTTACTGCCTTTTTAAGATAGAGGTCAGAGAGCTAATGGTGAGTAACATAGAAATGTCCAATTTTGGGTGAGCTGATGTGTCGTATGTGAGACTTTTGGAGGGGTGTGTGCTCATGCCTGCAGGGAGAGGTTTGATTTGCATGTGCACGTAGAAACACAATAATATGCAAGAGTGCTGTTAAGTTTTATCCATATTAGCCGTGGCCCCCACAGTTCCCATCATTTCCATCTTAAATATGCATTAAAGTTACTTTGTGAATACTGTGTACAACTTTTTATTAGTGCGGGAGTCATTGAGATATGCTGAATATCAAACTATGCCAGGCTCAGAACTGAAAATGATATATTTTATTTGATAAGTGCAGTTTTATTAAGTTGTCTTAACATTTTAAATTCCTGTGCAAAAATGACGAGACTGCACCCAGTTTTGAGTGCGTATGAAGCTCCATGCCTCTCTCTAAATCTATTACATAATATGGAAAATTAAAGTCAGTGGAAAAAAAAAGTAGTTGTATAATTACTCATGGTGTTTATAGAGAAACAAATGTGTCACTTTACATCTTAAAAATTCAAAATACCCCCATTCTTTTCAGTTTCATGATTTACAGGATGAGGTTGAGCGTATTCTCAGGATAGACTTAAGTTATATAGATATTTAATAAAAAAGAAAACAAACATAAAAGATTATTAAGTGACTAAATTGTCCACAGATGTATTCAGCCTCCCTGTTGTTTTAACGTACAAGAGGTGGTGGTATTTACTTCCATCTAGACATGTGTCACTCTTGGGTACCAGTGTTTGGGCTCGGCCACTAGATGTCAGCATTTATCAACACATGAGACAAAATTCTAGCACTGTCTCCTATATGTCCAACATTAGAACACATTCAGCTTATAGAAGATTCTATATGTGCACTGATTATAGATCTTAACAGTGTGGTAATACAAATATTAAAGTTTCACCCAGCAGTAAATTATGGCAATAAATGGATGCAATTCTTTAGACATAGTTTAAATATTCTAAAAGACTCACACATTTTCATGAGCTGAAAGTCCATAGCAAGAAAATTAATCTAAAGAGCTGTGTATGTTTTGGCCTTGACTGAGAATGATTGACTCTGAAATTGAATATTTAATTGCATGTCACAGCAGAGGTCTGTTCTTAATCATAGAGTTACTCTTACCACGAGATGGCAATCGCACATAATGAAAATCTGTGTGTGTGTGTGTGTGTGTGTGTGTGTGTGTGTGTGTGTGTGTGTGTGTGTGTGTGTGTGTGTGTGTGTAAGGGGGGCATGGAAGGTGCTGGGTGTTAATGTTCTCCACATGGATGCTTTGAATATAACTATATTGACGTCTTTTTTGATTTGTCTGTCTCTGTCCTACATGTGTATGCATCTGTTCATTAACCTGCAGTATTTAGTGGATATCTGTGTGAGCGGAGCTGCATGTTTCCCTGCTGGAGGTCCTTGTTTGTTTTGTTTATTTGCATGCAGCAAAGTGGTTGCTGGCGGTGCTGGTCACTACAAGTGGCTGGCATTCGGAGCCTGCTAATCAGGCTCCGGGCAAACTGGGTGGCAGCACTCCGAATGGTTTGCTGGAGATTATCCCAAAATTATCCATGAATTATCCCCCAGAATTACGCCATTCCAAGTCAGGCCTTGTCCATTGATGGGACTGGGAAGAGAGAGTGTTGGACGAAGAAGTGTGTGTGTGTGTNGTGTGTGTGTGTGTGTGTGTGTGTGTGTGTGTGTGTGCGCGTGCATGCGTGTGCATGCACATGTTTTTCAGGGGGAGATTTGGATGGAGCAGTGTGGGTGTCTGTGTCATGGAGTGTGTTTTTCTGTGTGTGTGTATGCTCTGTAATGATTCTGGCAGTGTTGGTACATTGGGGTAATGGAGCATGTTAATCCACATCAAACAGCTATTAGCAGCAGATTTTACTCATAAAGGTCAGTAGTTGCAGTAGGAGGAAAGACACAAAATTAACTTACAACCTGTGTGTGTGTGTGTTTTTTTTTTTTTTTAAAGCTCTTGCTGTCGACCAGCAGTTTGTTCTTCCGTGATGATGCGCCCATGATGATGCGCTCATCAAGCCCTTTAATGATCTATTATCAAATCCTCATATCTGCAACAGAACAGCTGTATAAATTTTGTATCTGAATATTTTGAGGCATTTATTCCAAAAGCTAGATATTTTTTGAACCATTTGGGACATTGTATTAAACTCATTTCTGTGTAGCTGCTGTTAGTGCACATTGAGCTGTCATTAAAGTCTGAGTTGATAGGAGTGTCTACTTGCCTGCTTGTGTGTGGCTGTTGGAGACCCAGGAAGATGAATAGTGCTGGTGAACCTCTCTGCGATAAGTGTTCGGTAAACAGGTCAGTGGATTGTCCTCTGAGGCTCAGTCTGAGCTATTTTCCCTGGCTGGCAACACAAATTATCCTCCGTATTCATCCCATAAACAGACCACCAGTGGTGCAGACTCCACATAGTTTGTTATGGCTGTATATGCGTACTCAGCCACTTTTTTTTCTTTGTTTTTTTTTTTTTTTTTTTTTTTTGTGCTTGGCTGAATCAGAGGACTACTTGTACATGTGAATCACAGTATGGAATAACACATGCACACTTTTCACCCACTCAACAACAACAGTCCAAATGCAGTGAAAGCAGATGAAAGCACAACTATTGAAGATGAGAAAACAATTAGACGTAGAGCGGGCACATGCAGAGGATCACAGTGAAACACACACTGGCAAGGAAGAAGGAAGAGGAAAACAGTGAGAGGCAGAGGGGCAAAGAGAGGGAGAGGCCAATGTGGCGAAAGGTTAAGTACCCCTTTTTTTCTTTTTTCTTTTTTCTTTTTTTTTTTGGATGCTGTAATTCCTGCAGGGCCTTGTTCCTTGACCCACTGGTTAGAGGAGGGAGGTAAAAAAAAATGGGGAGAGAGGAAAGGAGGGAGAAAAGGCTAAAGCTGCATGTGAGGTTGCAAGGTGAGAGGTGGAAGAGCTAAAATGGGAGGAGTATTTGCCTCTGACTGATGGGGAACAATTGGACACACAAGGAGGCACACACACATACTCAAACCAGAAACAAAAATGGACTTTCATACACGCGCATACACACACACACACTTAGCACTACAGTCCCAGCAGGCTATGAACTTCAGTGCAGTTGTTGCCATGGCAATACACTGAGTTGCTGACCCCCCGACTCCATTTTTTCCTGCCGCTTTGCTATTGAAAGAGATGATTGACAAGTGTCCAAATGTCAGCCGACCCAGTCGGCCACGCAGATGGGGGGGTGGGGGAGTAGCCATTTTATGTTACTTTCATTCACAGGGATGAAGGTGTGTGTGTGTGTGTGTGTGTGTGTGTGTGTGTGTGTGTGTGTGTGTGTGTGTGTGTGTGTGGTGATGGTGAGGGCTTCTGTACATACATATATGTATGCACTGTCTGTTAAGTATTTGAGGCTGAACTCAAATATCAATAACAATAAATTGTATCTACCTCCCTGATGCAAAGCATACACTGAACAAACAAATCACTGGACTATTGTAGACACACACACACACACACACACACACACTAACCTGCACAAAGAAAGCTTCCAAATGAATCCCTTTTGTTTGCAAGACAGGGTCATATATTTGCTTTGTCTTTAGAGCAGGACTGATAACACATTCAGAGAAAAGCTAGGCTGAGTTTTTAGTGTTCAATGGTGTGCTGCTGTGCATATTTATGTGTTACTGAATCTTCACTTATTCATATATCAAATATGATAAACATTAGTTTACATCTAGCAGTGAGCCTTAGACAAACACTTTGTGTTGTCTGAAGGCCAGACAGTGCTTTTGCTTATACCTCTGCTTTTTTTTTTTTTGTACACTCTCTCTTCCTTTCTCACTGTCTCATTGTCTGCAGGCTTGAAGGGATCGGTCTTATCTTGATCACCCACAGCAACACATTAACCTCTCCTCTCTTATCTCTACACTGGTCATTAGTGCCAAAACCCTTAACGTCCTATTGACAAGGGGCACAGAACTCAGCATCTATGTGTGTGTGTGTGTGTGTGTGTGTGTGAATGCATGCATGCGTTGAGTTATCGTAGGTGACATGCAGTAGAGATCTGCTGAGTTGGTGATCTGAGCCGATAACATTATTAGTCTGTGGTGTATATGTATGTGTGAGTGTGTATGTAGAAAAAAAATATAACAGGAGAGAGTGAGAGAATGAGAAATGCTGCAAGAGTTCTTCAAATTGTTTTAGGTATTATGAGGCTTCGCTCAAAAATGCATGCTAACAGCTGATAATGGATATTATGTGCCTTACTTAGATTCTGTGATCTGTGCATTTTAAATCGTAGATGTCTAATTTATTTTTGGCATTTATGTACAGATTACGATATAATTTGTGTTAGCCTATAAATAAATGAATGTGATTTCTGAATTACACTCTCCTCAATATTTGCAGGAAAATGTAGTAATTCAAATGGCAGTCATGATATTTTGCTATGAGGCTATAGAGGAAATATTAAAGGTATATAAAATGTTCTTCCTGCCTCTAATGCAGCAACATTGGTGCTGAATGGGTTACTCCATTTGCTGTTGATGGAGCATTACACTTGAGCTCAGTCAAACAGCTGTCAACAGCAGAGTGTATCGCAAATTAAATCAATTCAGTGATATCATGTCTTGACACACGGCAATCAAATCCCTTATAACAGTAATGTTAGCACATGCTTTAAAACACGCCTGGTACATTTGAGGCGTTTTGAAATGTAAAGGAAAAAAAAACCCATAGCAAAATATATAGTTATATAAATCTGTCCATTCACTTCTGTTTAGTTGGTCTGTTCAGGGTCACAGGTGCTACTGTAATTGTTATTTTAAATGAAGGCCAAAAAAAAAAAATTGAATTTCAAATCTAACAGAAATCTGATCATTGAAACTCATTTGTTCTGACTGAAAAACAAAATCACATTCCTCCTAACACATCATAGAGAAATTCAGGCACTTGGTTTTGAGTTAAATATGTGACACTGTTTATCACTAAATGTACTGTGGTACTTATCGGCTCTGTCTGTTTTCTGTCTCCTCCTGGCCCTGTGTGTTAGTGGGGCTGACAATCTAACAGGTTAAAAGAATAATTGCAACTCTATTTACCCCAAACAGCCTCTCCTCTGCACATANCACACACACACACACACACACACACACACACACACAAGCATACACATACACAAACACACTGTGAGGCACCCTCACTGAGAGAGAGAGAGAGAGAGAGGGAGAGAGAGACAGAGGGAGAGTCCCTGCACTAATATTTAGGTAGTAACAGTCATGTGTTTGAGTGAACCCTCCTCTTGTCCTCCTCTTCAACGCAAAGCACTGTTAACCACCGGCACTCACTGTGAGAGGAATACAC